>JADDOH010015020.1:0-20336 GCA_016648135.1 Agrypnia vestita
GGGTTCCAGATCGGGAGTCTATCAGTGCATCCACCAGAAACCGAGATGGCTTTAAGGACGTGCCTGACGAGGAAGTTCGAGCTAATCTTATCTGCATCAAGAGCTGGGCCCCAGAAGGATACGATTGCCGATTTGTGGACCAATATTGTTCGAGGGGCTAGCCCTTCGTGGATGAACAGGTTGGCCAGATATCTTGCCACTGTTGCAGGGGGAGGTTTATGAGGTTGGACAGAATGCGTGGTACACCATCGCTGCCACCTATCCCAGGCCGGCTTGTAGGTGTTCAGCGTTGAGCCTCTCCAGCCAGATCTGAACAGCTGCTGTTCCTCCTGGCGCCAATCCGCTATAGCCTGTTCCCACCCACTGCTATTCTCCAAACTTCCAGTTGGAGGTCCGACACCCTCGGTGGGGGAAACCCTGTCGACGTATCGATCAGGACGCTCTTCAGATCTCTTACGCTTATTGGCCCTCCCTTTGCTCGTTGTTTGAGATCGGCCCTCCAGAATGTCTTCTCCCATCTTGGCACAACTAGGAGAAAGGTGCCTCTTGCCAGGTTCAAGTGCGCCAGTACTATTGGGACGAGATTCGGCGGCGGAAATACCCAGGCCAGCTCGTAATCCCAATGCTGACTGAATGCGTTGAGATAGGAGGCCGAGCAATCGGTTGAGTCTAGCGACACGTAGGTTGGCACCACATGGGCGGTGGCCGATGCGAAGAGGTCGATCTGAGGACGTCCCCATATTCGGAATATTTCCTCTGTCGCTGGTTCCAGGAGGTGCCATTCCGGGAGTGGTGTCCCCCGAGAGAGTCGGTCCGCAATCCCGTTATATCTCCCTGGACTGTACTGCGCTGTCAGAGATATTTCCTGCTGGTCGATAAACTCTAGGAGGTCTCGAGTTATCTTCAGAAGGCCCACTGATCTTGTCCCCCCCTCCTGTCCCCCCCTCCTTGTTGATGTAAGCCACTACTGTCTTGTTGTCTGTCTGCAGTAGGGTCTTCGTTCCTCTTAGCAGGTAAGCGTGATCCCTGATCACTGCGTAAACAGCGAAGGCTTCTTTCTGGTTGGAATGCCACCGCATCTGCTCTGGGTACCACTGGCCTGATATCGTCTTGTCGTCCACCTGGCCGCCCCAACCTGCGTCCGCTGCGTCTGTAGTCAGGAAGTGGGAGAAGGGGGCCTCGTGTATTGGGCAGGACTCCCCTACGGCCTCCAACCACCACTCTAGGTCTTGCCGAACCGCGGCAGGAAGCTCCACTTGTCTGGATGGCTCGTGCCTCTGCAGCTGGCGGCTGAATCTCTGCAGTCTTCGGCAATGCAAACGACCCCGAGGGGTGGCGAAGTTTGCGAAGTTGAGTCTCCCCAAGAGGCCTAGAACCTGCTTGGGGGAGCAACTGCCGGCCTCGATCGGGCGGCGCAGTACTTGGCGAAGGCCAGAGCACTTGCGGTCCGAGAGGGATTTCTGGTTGGCTTCCCAAGAGGCCTAGAACCTGCTTGGGGGAGCAACTGCCGGCCTCGATCGGGCGGCGCAGTACTTGGCGAAGGCCAGAGCACTTGCGGTCCGAGAGGGATTTCTGGTTGGCTTCGGTGTCCCAAGTTATGCCCAGAAACTCCAGCTTTTGGGTAGGTATAAGGACACACTTGTCGCGGTTGATGCACCAACCCAGATGCTGGAACAGATTGACCGTCTCTACTGCCTGGGTCGCTAGCAGGTCCCTTGACTGATTGGCCAGAAGGAAGTCGTCCAGGTAGACTACGGTCCTTATTCCTCTCTTCCGCAAGAGTCCCGCTAGCCAGTTTGACAGCGTTGCGAACATTCTCGGGGCTGATGACAGGCCAAAGGGCAGGCAGGTCATCTGGAGAAGTTCCCTTGGTAGTATAGTCTCAGGAACTTTCGGTGCGATTCCGCTATTGGTAGGTGAAAGTATGCCTGGGTTAGGTCGATTTTCACCAACCAATCTCTGGGCTGGAGGAAGTCTGAGACCCGAAAGTGGTTGAACAGCTTGAAGGGTTTCGCCTCCACAAAGGCATTCAACGCCTTCAGGTTGAATATCGGCCTTAGGGAGTTGTCCGACTTCGGAGTTAGAAACAGATTTGAGATGAAGCTCGGAGAATGATCTGCTCTTTCCAGCACGCCTGACATCTTCAGGGCCTGAATGTGACTCGACATGTCTCGAGACTCCTTCGTGCTGAAGCTGCTCAACAGCTGCCTGGTGGGGAAGACTAACGGAGGTTTGGCCACAAAGGGGATTCTCGCGCCCTTGAGGATTCTCAGCACTATAGGTGGTGCCCCGAACTCCTTCCACGTGCTTTGGAACCTCCTCAAGCGTCCTCCCCAGAACTGGTTGTTCAGCCTCGCGTCATCTTCTACCTCTGCGGCTACGGTCACCAGCGGGTTTTCGGCCGTGGTCTGCCTTCCGGTTAGGTCTCCTGTTCGGGTTCCCTGAGCCTCGCTCCCTGTGCCTCGGCTCCGGCAGAAAGGGCTTACGGGACTGGAGGTATCCCTGGTTCGGAGCTCGACGAGAAGTTGACGGCTGGGGCTGAGATGTTGACGGTTGGGCCAGGTTTCGGGTTGCGGGCGAGACCATCACCTTCTCCTGGCCCCCCCGTTCTTTAGGATATACGCCGATAGCTCTTCCCTATTGAACAAGTATCCCGAGCTTGGAGGGATTTTGGCCGCACCTTCTCGCACGAAAGGGTCTTTGAAGCCCTCCAATATGGCCTTTCGCCGGTTCAGTATACACTCTGCCCGTCTGCCGCACACAATCTGCAGGATGTCGTCCGAACCTTATTGTACGGAGCATCGCTGGT
Source organism: Agrypnia vestita (assembly GCA_016648135.1). Taxonomy (NCBI): domain Eukaryota; kingdom Metazoa; phylum Arthropoda; class Insecta; order Trichoptera; family Phryganeidae; genus Agrypnia; species Agrypnia vestita. Next base: position 2,810 of record JADDOH010015020.1, read on the forward strand.
GAACATCGACTGAATCCGCTCGAAGAGATCCAATTCACCAGCAATTGCATCCCGTATCTCAGGGTCTCCCTCTGGGCGAGCAAGGCGTTTGAAAGCGCGGCGAGCGATCTTTTCAGCAAGCCAGTTTGGGTCGGCGCGTTATCGATCCTTCTCAAGTCGTCGTTCACCGACAATTCCACAGATGTGGGAGTCGCCGCGTAGGTTCTCTGCGTTTCCGCATAGCGAACGCCTGACCACTCGTCGGAATCGAAGTGTTGCAACTTCGAGGTCTGTTAGATCCGCTTCGGGTTCGCTCTCGGTACTGGCGGCTCCTTCACGACCGTGCTGAGCTTGCCGAACTCCAGCGTATTCTTCGTCCTTCTGAGGCTCGGCGGCGGCTGAATAACGGACGCATTCGCGTCCTCCACGCTGGGCTCGCTCGCGGCTTCCGGCGTTGGCGGCGTTGTTGATGCGGGAGCCGCGCCGCCTGCTAACAAGGCCTCCGTCAGAGCAGTCACCTGCTTTAGCAGGTGGTCTACACGCGGGTCGTATGCTACGCGGCGTCTCTTTCGACTCGGTTCTTCGAAAGAAGATCCGTCATTCGAGGATACCGGCGAACGAGCTTGCTCGTCCGCCATCTTGTTAACAAATTTGACGTTTGACGAAATTCACGGGATTTACACCAAAATATCAACGTCCTGTCGCACTATGTTAAAAATTTGTATAGTCTAATGTTTGTTAACTAGGGATCAAAATTAACGGGGTAGATTGCAATAGAAACACAAAAAATCACAACAAAAGTTGGCGTGTCTAAACGCGTGCAAATGGCGCGAAGCAGCGACGTCATATGAAAGAAAAAACCGTTGCGCGACGCAACCGGAAACAGGGATACCAGCGGGAGTAAATTGTCGCAAACAGGGAATCAGAGGGGGTAGGAACGCGTGAATAAGTGCCGAAACAGCAGGCTGTTCTCTCATAATGGATTCCAGGCGTCGAGACGGAACACAAAATATCTAGAATTCAGTACATTTTAAATTAGTTATCCTCGGTGACAACATTCAAAACATTTTTTTATTTTTTGGATATTGCTGCCTTTGCTTTTATACCCCACATATATGTTATAGATAAAGTGTAAATTTTGAAAATGTATATCTACATTAACTAGTATAATATATACATTAACTTGTAGTTAAAGCATACATATACTAGATTATGTGTACATTATCGAAATTTAACACTTTGTAACTTAATAACCAGTCTAGGGCCAAAAAAATTCCATCAACATAAATCACCTAAGGCCATAGATTTTCTGATTTTTTTGTGATTTTTCTTTTTACGAAAAAACTACGAAAACATGCGTATATTAAAATTATTTTATTAAATGTATTAAAAAAAACCACACATTCATATTATTTTATCGTAATTGTCGTAATGCAATGATTTTTTTATCGTTTGAGTAAAAAAAAATTTTTTTTTTCAATTCCGATAATGTAAATTATACGAAAAATAATAATTTATTTTTATTTGTTTATTAGAGACAACACTACTATTTTTATTTGTTGCCTACCTAATAATCTTCTTCTGTGTGGTATGTTTTGTTGCACGGCACGGATTAATTTTTTTGGGTCTTAATCCTAGGATTGGTCTGCACCAAGCACTCGGTCTCTCCACTCCTCTCTGTCACCTGCCAGCTTCTTCATTTCTTGGTAGGTGCTACAGCGCACATCTCCGATAACCTGGTCTATGTAGCTTAATCTCGGGTGGCCTCTATGATTATTGTCTTCAATATTGTCCTCAATGATGGTAAAAAGCAGGCCTGGGTGCCTTACGTTATGTATCCATCCTATCGCTCATTGTTGTTCTATCCAAATCGCTCATTGTTGAGTGATTCTGTTCAGCAGCTGCCTCTTTTTACCCACCCTGCTCAGCACCTCGTCGTGTCGAATATGCTCTGACCAATGGATTCTTGCCATGCGTCTGTAGCACCACATCTCGAAGGCCGCTAGCCTCCCGGACATGCTCTGGCCGATGGTCCATGTTTCACTGCCATACAATAGTACAATCTATACAAGAGTTTTAACCAAATTCTTCCTTACCATTATATCTATGTTAGGAAATTCAAATAGCTTAGATTTTTTGTTGAAAGCGACTCTTGCTTGTTGGATTCTGCTTATAATGTCTGCCTTTGAGCGGCCATCTTGGGAAATTCTGCTGCCCAAATATGTGAATTCTTTCACTTGTTTGATAGTGACGCCACTCAAAACAATATTTGTAGACAACTCTTCTCTTCCAACAACCATGCACTTTGTTTTATATTTGTTTATTTTCATGTTGTAGTTAGTTGCCAGAACATTTTCCATCTTTCTCAGGGCCTCGTTTAATTCTTGTTCCGATTCTGCAAGCAGTCCAATATCATCGGCATATCTAATCATGTCAGTTTTTTGTCCTTGGATTCTCTCGCCGGGCCATCTCTCATTTCTTCTCTCATCTCGTTGATGGCCTGTTGTATGTAGCAATTGAACAATACTGATAGCACTGAGCAGCCCTGCCTACTCCCTGGCCAACACTTGCCTCAGCACTGCTGTCTCCATGTATTATTATAGCGGTTTCATTTTTATATAAGCTCCACATTGTTTGTCTATCTTTGAAGCTCAGCCCTATTTTCTTGAGCACTTAAAGCTGCTTCCAGTCTACCTTGTCTAAAGCTTTTTATAGGTCTATAAAAGCGACGTGTGTGTCTTTGCTTTTTCTTTTTTCTTCATTAAGTTCTCCGAAGTTATTGCACCATAACTTTACCTACACAGCGATTTAGGATTTTCAACCATAACAATAGTTAAAGTTAAAGTAAAGTATTAAAGTATAAGTAATATATCAATATATATCGACCAATGATATATCGCATATCGTTATTCATTCCTAGGCTGGCTTTCATACATTTTTGCCCGTCCTCCTTTGTATTTCAAAAGTAAAATTATTTTAAATGCAATCAAATTTAATTTATTCCTTAGGTGAGGACCGATGGTTATGCACCCTTATCTTGCAAAGAGGATATCGTGTTGAGTATTCAGCTGCGTCAGATGCCTACACTCACTGCCCCGAAGGTTTCAATGAATTTTACAATCAGAGACGTAGATGGGTACCTTCCACCATGGCCAACATCTTTGATTTACTCTTAAACTACAAGAAGACAGTCGATATCAATGACAACATTTCCATGCCTTACATTGCTTATTTAGTGAGTATATTATTTACAGTGAAAAAATATATATGTATATTTATACTACTAACTACTTTGGGGTTAACCAAATTCATCAAATTCTGGTTCTCTGAACCAGTCGTCTGCCGACGTTTCGAACAGATCTCACTACTCATCTTTAGGGCGCTTTGTCGACGAGCTACTTCTCCAAAAAGTGCACAACGGGTTAGCTAAAGGCACCAAAGAGTCCCCGAATCCTGGCCTGCCGCTTAACGATTTTTTTGTATTTGTTTATTTATTTGTTTATTTGTGGGTGAGCAGCTTGTGGGCTGATATACCCCAGGTTTTCACAATGTCATTTAAATATCAATTGAACAGCACTAGAAAAAAAAGCAGAGAAAAGAGGAAAAAAAGGAGATTACTATAACAGAAGAAAAAGAAAAGATAAAAAAGAATACATATATAAATATAATCATTGATCTGTTTCTAAAAAATTGTCTAGTATTTTTTTGGGAGGTATCCACTGTGGTGCTTCAATGACGTTTCTTGGAAGCTCATTCCAGCTATCAACCACATGTAAAATAATTTTGTACGAATAGGCCATAATTCCGTAGTAAGTTTGGAGAGTCAATCATATTCATATATGAGGAGTTCAGAAACAAAACTGTCACTACAGAATTGACTAAAATAAAGGTTGACATGTTTGCTTACGGACATATAACCACTACTTATGCTTATAGACGTACATGATGCATGCACCTGCTACCAGCAAAATACTGCTAACTGGTATCCAGTATGTGGTGGCTGACGGTAAATAATAGCGATCATACAAATAAAAGACGTATTTCTTTCGCTGTAGAAACAACCGTGACAAATATTTTTCTAACCAGTTTTTATCAATACCGCTTTGCGAGCTTATCTTTGTGTTTGTACTAAAATTTTATGACATTAGGTTCTTGTAATGTTTTGTGTAAAATCATTAAATTATTTTTCCATATTTATAAATAATTGTTTATTCAGTGTTTGAAAAACATAAATATTCTTTAGTAGTATTTGTTGATCTTAAGATATGCTTTTTAGGTAGGTATTGTGCAGTTTTAGTTTTATTATTGAGTTTAGATCGTACATTTTGACGTTCAGGTTCAGTAAACCATGTATTGACCACCCTTGATAATGCAAGTTATGACAAAGATATATGAAAATATGACATTTTTACATAGTTTTGTAACACAGGTATCTTACAGAAAACTATAACATATATCATTCATTTGGTAATAGTACTACAATTCAGTTCAATTTTCAGATAATGTTGATGGGTGGGAGTATTCTTGGCCCTGGTACCATTTTCCTTATGTTGGTAGGTGCGTTCGTAGCGGCCTTCAAGATCGACAATTGGACATCCTTCCAATATAACCTCTATCCTATAATATTCTTCATGGTGGTTTGTTTTACATGCAAAACTGATATTCAGGTAAGGAATTCATATTATGGATTTGAGATCATTAATAGGTAGCAATAATTTATCCCAATTATAATAATTTCGTTGTCTGTCTGTCCTTCCGTCTGTCCATCTGTCTGTCTGTCCTTTTGTCCGTCTGTCTGTCTGTCCGTCCGTCTGTCCTCGTAAATTCGTGTAACGTCTGTAATTTCATTTAAATTCACGGCTAAAAAACAAATTAAACTGCCGGAGAAATGGCTTGAACCCCAGGCCACCGAACCCAGAGGCATCAATGCTAACGATGTCGCTACTGTACAGCACACATACTAAAATATATTTTCTTTATATACACTGCCTTTATAAGGATTTTTTCTGAGGTCAGTGGCATCTCCGACGCGGTATAGTGGATACGGTACCTGTCTCTCACTCAGGGGGCTCGGATTCGAATGCCCAGTGACGGAATCTATTTTTCTATTATTTAATTCTTTTATATATTTTTTATTTTTGATTATATTTTGATATCTATTTTATTTAAAATTAATTATTTAATTATGTTGTCGCTAGAGTGATATTGTAATCAAAGGACAGTACCGTGTTCATTTTTTATTAAATTAATATATATCTGCCGGCAGGGGAAATGTGAAAAAAGCGAGTGCCTATGCTCTATGCCCCCAATTCTATAAGTTGCCAAAAAATCATATACCGATATAAGATTATTTAGATGAATTTTACACCTATGAATTATTAATTTGCTATGGATAAAATTCCTTTATCTATAACAAATATTGCAGGTTAAATTTAATATCAGTGTCAAAACAAACAATACAAAAATTCATTAATTTCACATAATAATGAATGATTATTTATATTAATTGTCAATTATTAATAAAATCCATTTTTACTCAGCTCACCTTCATGTATGTGGTATAAAAGCAAAGGCAGCAATATCCAAAAAAATTGAATGCAGTCATTAAGGTTTATTAATTTTTAATGTACTTAATTCGAGATTTTATTGTATTAATTTATATTTTATAAATTTATATGAAATGTGATTTTGGAAGGGATAGATATATAAAATCTAGAATTCAATACATTTTAAATTAGTAATTCTCTTCGACTGCAATACATTTTTTAAAAATTTTTGTAGATATAGCTTTTATACCCCACATATCTTTTATGACATCTCTACTAATAAGTCTAAAGGAAACAGAAAATTCAATTGAATGTGTGTGTAATATTCTGTATTATTTGATTTTATCAAGCATAATATCAGTTTATCATGCTTAATGTAGGTTTGCATTGTTTTGAACTTTTATTTGCACAAATTTTATCAGTTGATTTATATTTAGATATATTTATATTTTGAGTTGGGCGAAAATGGAATGAAATAATCTATTAAAATCTTCACTTTCTAAAAACTAATTCTGTTTATTTTTCTTAACACAGCTATTCTTTGCTGGCATAATATCGACAGGCTACGCACTTGTGATGATGGCCGTGCTGGTAGCCTTAGGAATGCAGATAATGGATGATGGCTGGCTCGCACCTTCCAGTCTTTTCCTCTTCGTAGTCATGGGGGAAATGTTTGTAGCTGCATTTTTACATCCACAAGAGTTGTACTGCCTTCCCGCTATAGTAGTTTATTATATAACCATTCCTAGCATGTATCTCCTTTTAATTATCTTCTCACTCTTTAACATGAATAATGTCTCTTGGGGTACAAGGGAAACAGCAGTTAAAGTGAAGAAGAATGCAATCTCTGAGGTAATGATACAAATATTGTGTTTTATAATCTTATACCGTAGAAAAATTACTTCAGATGTTGGTTAAATTTATTAATTTAATTAACAACTTATTAATTAATATTTAATGATCGTCAATCCAATAAAAAAATTATTGAATTATTTGCAATCCATCATTTCACATAAACTATTCTATTAGATCCAGAGACATTGATTATAACCTTTAGTCAGTAAAAAAATTTATATGTATGCATATGCATTCAAATTTCAATCTCAAAATAACTATTGAAGTTCATGCATTATTGCTTGAGTTTTTTGCTGCAATATTTTGAGTAAATATTTATTAGAAAAATTCTTTTACTAATTGTTTTTTTAATAGATTTTAATAGTTTTTAATAGAAAATTAATTGTTTTTTCCTTACATTGTACTATTTTGGACATCATCAAAAAGGCATTTTTGTATTTTAAAATATGATCTCTGATTGCATTTATATATTTTTTTTATAAAACTTGAATATTTAAAAACAGATTACCGGTTATTGGTATAATTATTGGTTTTGTTATTTTACTTTATAACTTTAGTTTCATAATTTTACTTTAGGAAATTGCCGAGGTAAATAAAGAGACAGAACAGGCAAAGAAAAAGGATAAAAAAAATAAGTTTCTTGGATTCCTAAGTGGAAAACAAGATGAAAATTCCGATAACAAGGGATCTTTTGAGTTTTCATTCGCCGGACTTTTCAAGTGCATGTTCTGTACCCACAAAGAAGGTGGAGAGGAAAACGTACGTCTCATCCACATCTCTGAGTCTTTGAATCGGTTGAACAATAAATTGGAACTTGTTGAAAGGTACATTGTTATAAAGAAATAATATTTTTTTACAATACTCTCCGAGAAGCTCTAAGCCTGCACACTAGTCTGATATTTTGTTATACTTATATTGGAGGCTGAATGCACAGTATGCTTTCCTTTGGTCACATTTCATCATAACAAATGTACCCATGTTGATACTTGCTATTTCTATTTGGATGGCGATGCGAACCTGTTGGTTCAGCCACACCTCGCTATTTCTACATGGATAGTTTGAGGCTCATCTAGAGGAAAAGAAATCGATTCATTAAATTATAAATGCTCTAGATATTATAAAGTTTAGTATTCACTCACTTTCGACTGAAATATTTAGAAGTACAATTTTTTTAATGTTCCAATGTTCAGAAGATTGCCCCAAACTTTAAATACAAATCCCTGAATTTATACACAATTACATGTAATCATACAATGTAATTTACAAATAACCCGAAATTACAATATAATTATAGTATGTATATCAAGATGTGAAGTTAATTTGTTGACAAAAAATATACAGTGGTACCTCAACATACGAGTTTAATTCGTTCCGTAACTTTACTCCTATGTCAATTTGCATGTATCTCAAACCAATTTTCCTCATTGAAATTACGTGTTTTTTAATAAAAAAAATGTATTTATTGATTACTAAAAATTTATTAATCGAATATGAAATGAAAAATATTGTATAAAGACATAATGAAAGAGAATGTAAGGAATAAACTGGTTTTATAAAGCGTTATTTTCGCTTAATTTTCATTACTGTTTTTATTTTTACTGGTCTTTGTCTTTTTCGTCACGCTTTCTTCACTTTCTTCTGCAGGCCGTTTATAAAAATATATATAAATAAACTCATTAATGAATCAATGTTATTATATATACCTATGATCTCTAAATTTCTGAAACGAATTTGATCAATCATGACCCAGATCACATCGATGCTTGCCCTCGAGCACGATATAAAAACAAAATATTTTGTTTTCACGTAAGCGTCGAGGTAAACCTCCAAGCAGCCCGCGATGTATCACAGTATCCTTCGGTATATGTATTAGCATGCATTTGTTTTACATGGAGGTGACATAGAGGTAGCAAGCTAAACCGCGATCGTGAGGTATCGCACTGAGGCATCTTTGATATGTCCGTGCCCCTAGAGTGATTTAAAAGATTGTTTTTCTTACCAACTGAAATAACTTTTAATTCAAAAGGATAGACTTTGAGTTATTGGTATAGTAATTTCTTTTTTGTAATTTAAATACGTAATTTATCAGTGATTTTTTTTACTATATCTTACCAGAGTATTCAATATGTTTTAGAATGATTGATCCAAACGGTGCACCAACAATATCAACTAGGCGCAGATCAACACTTCCTGCTAATTCTATGGGTCACCACATCTTGGGAACCCACAACGAGGCTCCCGAGTTGAGTGACCGATCAGACTCAAGTAGCGAAGTTTCAACTCTACCCAAGGTTAGTCAATATTTTGTACAAGACATAGAGTAAGAAAATATTAATATGTACATATTTTGATAATACAGTATTCTCTCGCTTATTCCCTGTTCAACAATCTGATGACCATATTTTTTTTTTAATGTCATGGTGACAACTCAACGATCCGCTATTTCTTTCAATTAACACTCTCTATTCTATCTTATTATAGTGTGTCCTCATATGATTTATAGTTCTGTATTGATGAATTTAAATTTATTGAATTTATTTTTATTGAAAAGGTAGTTGTCTACACAATCATTTTATATTTAATCTCTTATGTTGAACTTAAGTTTATTATGTTTATTGCTTATATAATTCAGGGGTTGAAAATAAATAAAAAATATAGTAGTAAAGTAGAAACAAAATCGTCACTAGGTAATTGAAAATGATTATTTGGTAAAAGTAGCAGTTTTACAATTGATAACATTGCTTTTCAAAACATGTTTATTTAAATTTAAAAATAATATCAATTTTAAAATTTCCGTTCTGGCTATAAAATCAGTTACAAATATGTATACATATCTCAATTTTGTCAATTGTATAGTGATGATTTTGATTTTTCAGTATTAAAATCTATGAGAATATTTTCATTTCATATCATGTTGCAAATGAGTATCGCTAAATCTTTAAAATAAAAAGAACAAAGCACGTGAATATGCGACAGATTATCACGTAATTTACATATTGTGATTTAAATTTAAATGAAACGAAAATATTTTTGTAACATAATTATTGGAATTTTAGGAAGAACGAGACGACCTTTCTAATCCATTCTGGATCGGCGATCCAGAACTTGGTAAAGGAGATGTTGATTTTCTCTCTGACGCAGAGTTGCAATTTTGGAGTGACCTTCTTGCACGTTATCTGTATCCTATTGAAAAAAACCAGAAAGATCAGGTACAAACGCTACCGCACATTTAAACAATTTATAATTATAATGATTATTAAAAAACAGGCTTTTGAAAATATTTCACCATTCAGTATCATCTATAATGAAAATAGTAATAAGTAAATAAATTCATTATTGAAAGTCAAATCAAGATAAAATCTGTTTCTTTGAATGCACTGAAAATGTGGAATCGTTATTATCAAAAGTTATTGAAAAAGCAAACCTAAAATTCCGTTTATTCCAAATTGGACATGCCTAATTCAAATTATGTAAAACACAAATGTTAATTTCATATTTGATTCACCCCGTTAATTCGAAAAACGGTAATTTGCATTTCGAGATAATTTTGAGACCATTGCGCCATAAATCAATACATTTTTATTTCACATAATTTGAATTTTTAAAGTTGAAAATGAATGATGTGTCTAACTTTTGCCCACGCTGCCCGTGTGAGGATTTTGTGCTGCGATACTTACCGACATATTGTGCGTCTGAGCCTTCTAGTTTTTGTAAACCTCCTTTATATGTTTTTTTTTTTTTTTTTTTTTTAATTTTTCAACCGTGAATATTTTATTTTATTTAAAATTTAGCATAACATTACATTACATTAAATTACATTACAAATATAATTATACAATAATAATTTATCATACAATCATATGATAAAATATGTAACTACCCAACTAGGCTGGCCTGTTTTAGGGCAAGTTACATATTTCATTTTAAAACACAATATGTATTCGTATTTAGGTACTCATTAGTATATATGTTACAGCGAATTTGCATTTTTAGTGAGTCTATACTTTCACTAGTAGAAATGTACTTTTCTCGGTCGGGCAGAGTCTGGGCAGTGAAAACATCTAAATCAACGAATTCTCAGATTCACTACACATTATCCCTGAAAATATATTTTGTTCACGAATGCGCGCATTACTCAAAGCATAGACAATATATCGGTGACACTATCAATTTGTACACGTAATTCTTAAAGCGTAGAAAGTATAAAGGCGGCACTTCACTAGGCGATTTTTATTCATTTTGCGGTCCTTTTTTAACTCCTAAATTAAAATAGGACAGCGGCACCGCAAAACGAATACGAATCGCGAAGTAAGGCTGAAAGATCGCGCACTCGGGTTTTTTATGATATCTGACGACTGCCGGAACAAAACGAGGTTATGTCACCATGTAAATATTGGGGGGTTAAGGGAAATTTTTTATTAATGAATATGTATTTTGTCAATTAAGTTTATTAAATATGTTTTTTTTATAACAATACAACAGAAGTTTATTTCTTACAAATATAGAAACATAAATAAACATACACCTGGTATTATTAATTTTAAACAAACCTTTAAAAGTGCGTCAAGTAACAAATACTCGATGCGAAAAATACAAAAAATCAAAGAGATTCTAAGTCATCATTTACGTTTGAATTCATTCAGATTCTTCTGCATTTCCAATTTTCTATCTTTTTATCAAAAATGTGTCTAATGTCATTTGCGTTTCTTGTTTGCGCTGTGTAAAGCACGTGTAAAGTGGGTGGTAGACGTACAACATAAAGTGCGCGGTTTTTAAGTTCGCAAACTTACTCGGCTCGACGTCGGTGACAGACGTGAAGCTTGCTCACACCGTATCATTTTTATGAGTTTAATCGACTGTCTTTTGAATTATAAGATGATCAGAATTTCGTAAGTGTTCGTGATTAAAATTTTAAAAATATATTACGTTTTAGTTACCTACCTAAACTAATCAAGTCCAGGAGTATGACAGTTCGAGAAACAGAACTATCGCCACAGAATAGAGAATATGCTATCGCTCAAAGGATAAAAATTAGAAATACTGTCGCTTTGTGGTGACTTTGGACTAGACTAGTGTAGAATGAGACACAAAACGCAAAATAAATTTTGAAAAACAAGGTCCATGTGCCATTAGAATCTTGTTATAAAATCATATAATGAAGAATTGGTGCAGCCGAAACTTTCAACTTTCAACACTTCAAATGACTATTTTAATAATATCCGTTACCTACATAATGTTGATATGCACAGAAGAAATTAATAATGCAGTAAGAACCTTGTTCACGCAATAACTTATTAAATTGTTATTCAAGGCCCGGTTGTTTCAATTTGGATAAATAAAAGTCCGTTTAAAAGCATAGAAACGGATTTCAGACTTGTCAAGTTTAATTTTTGACAGTTCGGAAACCAATAAATTCACTAGTAAGTAGAAGTTAAAATATTGTATTCATTTCTATTGGTGAAAAACTCTTTGAATATGATAAGAATGACCTTGAATATAATTTCTCTAAAATGCCAGTGAATGATGGACTCACTAGAAAAACAGATTCACTGTAACATATATAATTAATTAATGATTTAAAGTTCAAGTAAAAAATTTAAATTAGATTGATACAATACAAATATTTTAATTAAATTAATACAATAAAAAGTTAAATTAGATAAATACATTATATAAATTAATACAATAGTCTAACAGTAGTTTTACAAATAAGATAATTAGATAAATACATTATATAAATGAATACATTAGACTAGCAGTAGTTTTCCAAATTAGATCCAGATAATTAGATAAGTACATTATATAAATTAATACATTAGTCTAACAGTAGTTTTCCAAATAAGATAAAAAATTTATAAATATTTAAAACGAAGAAGAAGAGAAAAAAAATATAATGATAATACTCATTTTACTAAAGAGTTTTATTTTATAATTTCCTTTAATTTCTTTTCAGTGTTTTCATTACCCATATTGAAAAGAATATTAAATAGGTTTACTCTGAATTTTTTGGTATTACTGCTGGTTTGAATATTTTTACTAATTAGGTTATATATTGAACTGAATAAATAGTCTTTGGCCAAAAGTTGTTTTCATTTTAGGGACCGATTTATTATATTTTGCTCTAGTTAGATGCGGTCTTTCAGGCATAATTTGCAGATTGTTTATATTTTTATGGAATGTTGTTAGAATTTTCTGTATGTATAATTGTCTAACATCCAGAACCTTAAATTGTCTAAATAGATGTTCAGAAGGATACATAAAGTCACGATGGTGAATTACTCTAAGTATGGCCTTCTGAGCTATATTTACCTGATGCAAGTGTATAATAGATGCACTCCCCCAACTTTCAATACCATAACATAAGATGGATTGACACAAGGCATAGTAAACAGATTTCAGCTTTTCTATATTCAAAATATTTCTAAGTACTTTAAAGATATAGATCTGCTTTGTGTAACCTTATTATATATAATTATCAAATTAGTATCAATAGTAGCAGACGCCGCACCTTGGTAATTGTCAAATAGATAGATATAAATAGCCGGTGCATAATGGTGATTGTCAAACAGCTGTGAGATATTGATAATTGTCAAATAAATTGATACAATCTGCCGCCACTCATTGTTAATTGCGAAGTTCTCACCTCAATCTGGGTGGGAGGTGGTATTATGAAAGTTGACATGTTTCCTCATAATATGGATTTCTGTATACTAATTTTGCGATTTGTTGGCAAATTCCGAATCTGAATCGACTCAATTAATTCTGCCTAATAATTTTTTTTTAATCCCCTGAATTTCGAATTAACGGGGTTTTGCGTAATTCAGATTTAATTATTTTAGTCCCTTGAATTTTGACTAAATGAGGATTTATTATTTATGCAATTCCTACAAGCAATGCATGTGAAGAAAAATTGCATGCTCACAAGTTTTTTAAACTGTTGATTTATCAAATCTAAGAAAGAACATGCCATTTTTGTTATAGGAATCTCCATAAAGGATTTCTTAAAATTCTTTTTATTTTATGTTATTATAACCAGATACCTACATAATATGTAGGTACATTTTAAAAAAATGCTTCACCATTTTAGGATCGAATTGCCGCTGATTTGATAGCTTTGCGTAACAGCTCTGTATTCGCTTTCACTATGGTCAATGCACTCTTTGTGCTTATTGTATTCTTATTGCAATTGAATAAGGACATACTTCACCTGCAGTGGCCATTTGGTGTTAAAACTAATATTACATACGATGGGGGCTCACAAGAGGTAAGTTAGAAAATACCAGTAGGAATCTCTATTTAATTCAATTCAATAGTCCCAAAAGATAGTTCAATATTGTGTTGTTCATTGTGGTGCTTTTTGAACAGTCAAACAGGTCCATGCAAAAGACTAAAAATAATTTTATTTTCAATTTGTTACACATTTATTTTGATTTTATTTTTTGCTATAACTGAACAAAGATTAACTGGATTGGCCTCTTGGAATCAAGACCAATATCACATACATAGAGGAAAGAGGACTACGTCCTCTATGCTATCTTCTTACTTATCTATCTTCTAAATTCTAGTGAGTGTTCAGACAAGGTCTGCATCCTTGTGCACAGTCGCATAGATATACAAGTGTTTTTATCAACTGGGTAGTTTCTTTATATTTGGGCATCTTGTCTAATGGGATGAGGTATAAATTATATCCTCCTCATTTCTGACTACTACATCCCTTAATTTCCCTGCACCACCACTTCATCCTACCATTATTTTATCTTATCAATTTAATGTTACTTTAATACTTTCTTGAACAAATTTTCTATTCATGAGTAGCGAAGAATGTGTTTAATTTAGTATTTTTTTGTTTGTTTGTTGTGTGTACATTTTTTTATTGATATGCGTAAAAAAATATCAATCAGTTGATCAAGCTGTTGCTATAATAAATGCTAAATACATATTCTATTTTTGTTTTGTTATAACACCTCATAGTTATCACCATTCAATAACCAATGATAATGAAACATTTTGTACACCGTAAATTTTAACAACCTTCTGAAATATAAATATGTAAATATTTTTGTAATATTTATTTATGCTTTGTTTTGATTTTAGATACATATTTCAAGAAAATTTTTAGAATTGGAACCAATTGGATTAATTTTTGTGTTGTTTTTTGCCCTCATTCTGATTATCCAATTTACTGCTATGATGTTCCATCGCTTTGGAACTTTGTCACATATATTGGCTTCGACAGAACTCAACTGGTATTGCGCAAACAAGGTAAGAATGTATATCGACCCCCGCTCAAATAGTGTCACAACTCAAAAAAATAAATAATCAATTTTATTGCACCACTAGTTTCACAATATGTACTTAATTTGATAATTTTAGCCTGGAGATATGTCTCAGGATGCACTTCTCAATAGAAATGCCGTTGCAATTGTAAAAGATATGCAAAAACTGAAAGGGGCCGATGATGACGATGAAGATGAATCCGAAAAAGGATTTGATAAAGTCGGTCGAAGAAAGACTATTCATAACTTAGAAAAAGGAAAACAAAAGAAGAGAAACATAGGAACATTGGACAGTGCATTCAAGAAGAGAGTTTCGGTGATAGACGGTAATATGCACCTCGTTTTATATAAAAAAATTGTATGATCATTTTTGAACTCTCTCTCCCTTGATTTCTTTCTTTTATTCTGTAGTCATATTTTTAATTCCTCGATCTGCATTCCTCTACAAGTGTTGTTCTTTCATCACATCATTTTAGCAAAATAAGAGTTAAATTCAATTAAATTCACTCTAAAAAGTATTTTTTCTTTAAAATTTTGTGTAATAGGTAAAAAGCTAAATCTTTATAAAGTTTGATTTCCAGCATGCACACTGACAGTATAAAAAAACAACAAATCGATTATAGGCTGGACATCCGTTTTGCAAACTATCAAATGTGTCAAATTATGTCGATAGACATGAGACATGAGCGAGGTGCCATCTGAATCTAATAGCGAATAAACATTGCACTTTTGTCACATATTTACGTATTCGTTGCTAAAACAGTAAGGTTTTTATGAAAGAGATGGTCATATTATTCTTTGATTTCAAGCACCAGCGGAATACCCAGGCGTCCCCGCAGAACTACTATTTGTGTGAAAATGTTTACTTATTTTAACTTTTGATGTTCGTATATTATTTGAGTCAAATTATTATTTTCCGAAAGAATTTAAGAAACATATTAATAATTCTGCACTCCTTTTTAAATCAATCCATATTGTAATATGAGCATCACAAAATAATTACGCCCATGCGCATGTGTTGATCATTTGACCAAAATACTGAAATTTTGTACAGAAACGCCTTGCGCCTGAGGCCACAGAATATAGACCAAAAACCTGAGGCATCCTGAGGATTATGAGGACTGTCACATGAGTCAAAATGTTTATTATTTTAACTTTCGACAAATTCTCGTATTTTATTTAAGTCGAATTATTACTATTTGTATAGAATTTTAAAAACATATTAATAATTCTGCAACACTTTTCAAATCATAATGTATACTGTAATATTAAATGAAAAACAATTACATGTGATTACGCCAACGCGCATACAGCACGTAAAGTCTTTATCTTAACTCATATAGAATCTTGAATTGTCGAGGCTGGACTAAACATAGCAAAACAGAGTAAGTGATGCATGTTCAAAGCTAAAAAGAATGAAACTGTTCGACAAATTCATATAAAATCTTATTAAATGGGAGATATCAATTGCTTTTGAGCGTATAATATAATAATAATTCATATAATTTTCAAATTTGGCATAGAAGTAGGTTTTAGTGAAATAAATGACAAGGAATATTCGGCCATATAAATATATTTAGCTTCTGCTGTAGTCAACGGCTTTCTAGTTTCTAACAATTTCACTCTTCATACTTTGGAATTTTTATTTTAAAATAATAATTAATGTATTTTTAATAAAAAAAATGTAAATTTTTAATATTGGATGAAGACAAAGTGCGGATATAAATACAATATGTATACATATTATTTAAAAACGTCTCTTTTTACGAATATAAAGCGTTTAAATCACCAAAAAATGTAAAAATTTCTCGGAAATTTAAAAACTTGTAACTTTATTCATATTCAACATTTCTTAGTACGGATTCAAGATAATGACGTAAATTTTATACGTATAAAAAACATATTATGCGTATATAAATATAAATATTCATCAAAAGTTTGCCTCGCCTAGGACACTAACAATGATTTTTTTGACTGAGGGCTTATACATATTATATTTTCTTAATTATTGAAAATAATGTTCAGTTTATTACTTTTATATAAAAACAAAGATTCTATCGAAGTTATTGCTTAAAAAAAATTGCAGTCTAGCATATACATTCTGATATAAATGATTAATAGGAACACTCATTTTCGTAAAAAATACTATCGAAATATGCATTTGCAGTGAATGTGCCGCCTTAATAGTTGTGAATTTTAGGTCTAAATTTTGGCCCTAAATACTAATGAAAATAAAACAAACTATGTGTTATAGTAATACAGATGTGGCTCCTTGTATTGTGCATGTGGTTGCATACGCTATACATATTGTTACTCCGATTTTAAAAACTGGTGACCTAGATGAAATGAATAATTATAGACCATTTTCACCTATGCCAAATATCACTAAAATTATTGAAAAAATAGTGAAAAAACAAATCACTGCATATTTCGACCAAAATAATATTCTAAGTGAAAACCAATTTGGTCTTAGGGCCAAATTAGGTACACATGCGGTTGCCAAACTAACTACCTAAATCATGTCGTCACTGGACTCAAATAAGAAATGTATCGACTTACAGAAAGCCTTCGATAGTATTTCGCACAACATACTTCTGGTAAACTCACACAAATCGGTATAAGTGGAAGTGTACACTTTTGGATGAGGTCATATATATCTAATAGAAGTCAATATGTCAATATAAATAATGTGCTTAGTGATCCGGAAACTCTTACATACGGTATACTACAAGGTACTGTATTAGGACCAATGCTATTCATAATTTACTTGAATGCGAATTTCAAATGCTGAAAAAACAGTACACAACAGAATTAAATCTTCGGCAGGAAAAGATATTAAAAGGGAATTTATTAATAGACTTTTACTATAAT
>JADDOH010015021.1:0-11823 GCA_016648135.1 Agrypnia vestita
CTCGTGGATCACCCAATGAATCCTGTCTTATGCCCGCGGCTCCCCGCGCACAGGGACGTATTAGGTCCCTCCGTTGCGGAATTTAAACATAATTTGTAACCATTTATTATTATTTTTATTGGCAGTAAGATTGATCCACAAAATAACTATGTTACATAGACAGTGAATATTCTCGAACAATATAATACTGGAAGAGTACTATTCGCTATAACACAATAAACTATTAATGTAAGTTAAAGTAAATTTTTAAATTCAGTGGAAGATTTTTAAGATCGTTTTGCTTTTAATTTTTCCCAAAACAAAATAAATAAATAAATAAATAAACACACAAATACACACTCACACAAACCCACTATTGGACATGTTTTTCTTATTCTTTTATCGATTGTATGTATGTGTTTTCGCGTAATTGGCCCAAAACTCTGTACATCAATTATTGTTTTTTCTTCAAAGATTGATTAATTATATGGCTGTAAGAAAACCAATAAATGAAAATAAATAAAATAAATAAGTAAATAAACCTCCAGTGCCGCAGGCAAGGCGTCGGATTAATTCAGTGCTTATTTATTGCCAAGGTACTGGACGCCTCCGCTGATAACTATATACCACTCACCATGTTCTTAGAGGTGTGTTGAAAGATTGCTAGTATCTGTCGAATCGGTCTCAAGTAGTTGTCTGTATTTGTACGTTTATCATTATTACATGCTCTTGCTATATCCGTTCCACTTCACATTATTGTTCCTCCCGTCTTTGAATTTCTATCACACTATGTTCTCCTATGTTTTTGGTATTTATATACTTGCTTCTTCGCGTTATATTACATTTACTCCCAATTATATTTGTTTCATCTACCCATCCATCTATAAGATCCCCATACGCTTTTTCCTTTTATTACATGTGTATATGGGCCGCAAATTCATATTATTTTATTTACAATATTCTTATCTGGATACACTTGTTCCAATTATGTTCTGTGGGTTATTACTACCAAACCCGGTGAAGTCTGAGCTAGAATAGCCAATCGTATACTCGTTATCCATTCTGATGAGACTACGCCAATGTCGGACAGGTTTGTATTGATTACATAGTTAATATATTGTATCTATATTTGAGTATATTCTTTTCTTGTCGTGCCATTAATATGCTTACACGTTATCGTTATCTCATTCCTAACTATATATACCGTCATTGCGCAATTTCCTATCTGTTGTAAAAGCCTGAAGAGCGTTAGTCTACAGATAAATATAATAGAATTATAGTTAACTTTTCTATCCGCCCACGTTATCCGACTCCCGCGAAACGAAAATGAATCATTATTCGCTTCTCGACAGAGCGTTAGTCTACAGATAAATATAATGGAATTATAGTTAACTTTCCTATCTGCCTACGTTATCCGATTCCCGCGAAACGAAAATAAATCATTATCCGCTCAGTTAAGGTCACCCCTCTGGTACATCGTATACGTCTAATCCGTGCTTCACGGCCAATTCCTATAAATTATTTATGGGGCGTTTTCCTCTCGCGATCCCCCGATTAGGACCTGCCTTCCTTACTTTTGCTCATATTCTGCCTCTCTGTTGCCCGGGAATCCACTCGAGACCACGATTAATGACATTTAAACGGTTTCAAAAACCCAGCAAAAAAGTCCATAATTCAGAAACCTCGTGGAACTGTCAATATCATCGTCACCTTAGAGTAGACGTTAATCGGTTTTTTAACGGCCTAAACCGCAATAACCGCGACCCAAATCTACGAAAACCGTGTTCAGCATTTTTTATGGGAAGCACATGTGGACCGCTCGGACCGCATCGATCGTCAACCATTTGTACCAAACACGGCTTTACCACAAGATTAATATGATTTATAAGAATCGAATAGTAACTGCCCGTAACCTATATCCGATCAATCGCTACTAACTCCCTCCCAATACTAGCGTTTCATCATTCCCAAATTTTTGTAGCTCCAATACTCCGCCAGGTGGGTTTAGCTCAATTTTTCCCGCGTAGCATTTAAATCATCTTAGAGTTCAAAATAAAAATAATAAAAAAAAAATCTATAGAAACAGGTGATTCATCACAGACTCAACACATTATCAAATTTTTGAAAGTTTTATATATATGTTCAAATCTGAGAATCTTTTCGTTAATTTGAATGGATTATGCTAGAGACATCTATAGTGTTTTCTCATGATAACTCCACACTTAATTACCCACTCGCACTGTTATGTTTATCGCTGGATTCTGATCAATTCGGCTTTCTGTGGATGCATCTCTTGTCAAAACAACTTTGTGTTCATGATGCTGCCGCATGTTCATATAAATCTGAAGTACTGTAACATTCTGGAATCTAGTAGGTTATCCCAGATCTTTATAGTATTAATTTACTGTAAAATGTGTAGAGTTCTATTAAGTCCGCGATTACGTGTTATTTCTTCCTCTTCTACCATCTTCTGACAATATTTAATGCAAATACATTGTATTGTAGATGGATTGTATTGTAGAGGTTGTTCATGGTGATCATCATCATCATCATACGAAATACTAATATTCTGTTTAATTCCCTCGTAAATACTTCGCAGGATATCGTTCGCTTTGATCAACCTGCGCGTTATAACGTCGGTTAAACGTCAAAACAACAAAAATAATAGTTTCGCTTTTTATACAAAACACGTTGGTTTTTCGAACCTCCGAGATTATTCTATAAATTTCTAGTATTTGCGAGAATTTTCCCGTCGTTTCCAGACTGTTCCAAACGTCCCCTGAATATTTTAGATATTCCTAAATTCCTGTAGGGCTTTCCAGGCTGTCTATAGTTTGGTTGTAACCGACATAATAAGAAGAATTCTGATTAGGCGTATTTCTTCCGAATTCTATCACGTTAAAATATAAATAAAATGATCAAAAGTATGTTCCAATGGAAGGTATACAACATAACACAGGAATGTACACGTATATGTACCCAATTTTGTAAGTTTAGTTTTGTTATTTTTACTTCCCATCCTTTTTAGTTGTCATCTATAGATCAACATCTTGTTTTAGTTGTCATCTACAGATCAACATTTTTTATTTTGGTAATCTGGATACATGCTTCTTTAAAAATTATCGCCCCCTGCATTATCTTTGTTTTCTCTGTATCTGTAGTTCGCCAGTTCTGAAGCATTCGCTCCATTGAGCTCGGGACGACCGAAAGATAACTGCATCGTAATAAACGAAGAGTTCAAAGGGTTAATTCGCTTACCTAAATGTATTGAATGAACGGTGTTTATATTTTTGATTGAAGCTTATCTACTTCTAAACAATTCATAACACGAGTCGCCATAAACAAGCCACTCAAAACATCTAAAGATATTTGACTAAATGGTGTTACTTTAATTTTTTTTATTTGCAGGTTCTTAAATGACATGGAAATAAAATTGCTTCTATCGAATGCAAGAGAATGTTGATGAATACCAAATACCTTGAAGGTTCTCAAGACTTCGAAAATAAAAAATAAATCAAAGGCGAAAAAATTATACATATACTAAGAGCGATCATAATATACGCGATTGCCAAAAAAATATTTTTTCAATTTTTTTTTTTTTTTTACAAAAGCGTGTAATCCCAATTATAATAATTTCGTTGTCTGTCTGTCTATCTGTCCATTCGCGTAACTTCGGTAACTTCCGTAACTTTTTTATAGAAAATTAATTTTTTTCCAAAAATTATTTTTCAAAAAAAAATTTTTTGTAAAATTTTTTGCGAACAATTTTATTTTTAAATAAAATAAATGCAAACTTATTCCTTAGGAACCGACATGTAAAAATATTATTTTTCTCTTTTTAGTCTCCGTCGCATTTAATATTGTAATCAATTCGAATAAAGCCGAAGACATGTTTCTATTCCAAATGCTATTAGCCTCATAACTCAAACGTCATTTTATAATAATACAATCTGATAGATGTCACCGGCTTGTACAATGTCCGATAAAATAACATTTTTGATGTACTTTAAATATGTTTTTTAAATAATTGCTCATCACCATAACTGGGACATTGATGTTACCAATGATATAATAAACTGTAGATACGTTACAAGCGTGGAATCTTGGCAACTCAAAAGTAAGGTAATTGCCTTAGTTGCATTTGTTATCGAACGGGCCGAAACAAAACGCCGACTACAAAAACTACGCCGAAAAAAAAAGTCCCGGGGAAAAAGAAGCAGTGATTGGGTACCCACCACTTTCCCAGGACCGTTTTATGAGCTTACGCTGACATATCGGTCCTTCTCATGCGTCGCCTGGTTGACAGTTTTTTACTCTAAAAGCTATCTCCATGCTGGACCGTGTATAGGGTGGCCCGGCAGGCAGACGCAAGCGATGCCCAATTACCGTGCCACTCTTGCAGAAATAAAATCTTTATTAGTATGATCAATTCAGTTATATGATTGTAAAGATATATAAGAAACAAAGATTTATGCATACAGGTTACAAAGGACAGTACAGTACAAGTAGTGTAAGAGTGAGTATGCTATTTTAGTCACCGTGACTTCAAATTACCTGATTTTTACGTGATTACTTGATTGTGTGATTTGTTGTCTCTTTCAATGCGATATTTGCTACATATGAAAGCCGGCTAGTGTGGGAATAACGTTATATTATAATACGTCAATGGATGTTACGATATTTTTGACTCGTAATTTCGACAGAAATATCTACCTGTAAATTGTGAACAGATTCCGTTATATCCTGTATTTATTAATGATATATTCACATCCATTGAAAAACTACTACTAAAATAATGTTGGTACAAAAAAGGCCAAAAAGTGTCTTAAGAATTATTTATTAAATTAAATTTTCTCCGTATGTTCGTTAAATTTTTTAATAATGGTTTATTTTGTGTCTTTGTATAGGTATATCAACATTTTTTTTTGAAATCTCGAAATATACGTAAGAAATAACTCGGTGTTCTTTATAGTTTTACAGTTATATAGATATTTCAAGCCTCCTCAATTCATAGAGAGAATTACGTTGCGAGTTAATAACAGTAGGAAATAGTAGTCTTCATTCGTCTTGGTTTGATGAATGATTATTGTATTGTCGTCCGGAATACGTCTCTACGCCAAATTTTATAGCGATTGTGGGTAAAATATTGATTATAAAATTTTGTTACTGACAGTCGAGTTTGGGGAATCGCGACCCCAGTAAGCCAGTGAGAGCGCACCGTTGTGGAGAGCTCTGTCAGACAGTCCTTCTCCACGTAATGGTGCAGATAAGCGCATGTCTGAATTAGACCAGATATGTTGCGGGTCATCGACCCCGCCGCGATACGACTGCAATAGGTCAATAGATAACCCGGTTATATTGTGACTTATGCTCCTCGTATTTATATCACCTATCTTTTAACTCGTGAGTTTGTTTATTTGTATATTTGGCTGCCGTGAAACTTCTACCAGACACACGTTGTATTTCTAGCTAGTACCAAAAAGCATCAAACGATTGGTAGAGTCTAATCTCCCATCCATGGTCAATTATATCACTGAAGACAATTAAAACTGTGTATAGTACTTTAATTCAGTCAATACTGCAATATGGTACCATTGGGTGGGGAGGATCATATATAAACATCATTAAACACTCTCTTTATAGCACAAAAAAGCATAATTAAAGTTAAAAAAAGAAATCCTACAAATCGACTATTCCAAGAATTTTATGTGCCTACAGTTATGGAAATTTAAAAAAATATTTCATTACTGCAAATCTTTAATGAAACATATACAGAGTATCCCGTATCTTGACGTCAAGCCGAAATCGGATGATAGACATAATAGTTATCAGAAAAATATTTAAAAAATAAAAAAAACAGTCAGTTAAAATTGGGCAAAGTATTGATTTTGAATACTTGGTTTGGTCAAAAAGTGACATTTTCTTCCAAGCTGGAGCAGTTGGCTTCGAATTTTGGACAAAAGTTTACAGAAGCTTTATTCAAGATTACATAATAATAAAAAAAATGAAAAAAAAAAAAATATGTAGCACAAGAGTTAAAAGACCGTCACAGGTGTAGAATTTTTTTAAACTGCTTATAATTTCTAAAACATTTGGCTTAGATTTTTTAAAATATTTTTCTGATAACTATTATGGCCTATCACCGGATTTCAGCTTGACGTCGAGATATGGGACACCCTGTATAATGGATTCTCTAACTTCCAGGCCTATGTACAAAATCATTTCAAAATTAAAAAAATTCCCAAATATAAAAGAAGCGCATCCCAGAACTATTATTCCTATATGAACTATTATATTATAGAAAAGTGGATCCTGTACGATAATCGGAAGCGCTCATCGCAATGGCTGAACCCTGCCGAACCAGCCAAACCATGCCCCAAGCGAAAATTGACTCCAAAAAAGTTACTTGTGAGCATTTGGTGGACTAGTGCTGGTGTCGTTCACTACAGCTTTCTTAAATCTGGCCAGACGATTACGGCAGATGTCTATTGTCAGCAACTGCAAACCATGATGGAAAAGCTAGCTGCTAAACAACCGAGGCTGGTTAATCGCTCTAGGCCACTGCTGCTTCATGATAACGCTAGACCACACACTGCACAACAGACGGCTACCAAATTAGAGGAGCTTCAATTGGAATGTCTAAGACATCCACCGTACTCTCCGGACCTTGCCCCAACAGATTACCATTTTTTTCGAAATTTGGATAACTTCTTGCAAAGGAAAAAATTCAACTCCGATGGGGCAGTCCAAACCGCCTTGAAAGATTTTATTGATTCCCGTCCGAATGGTTTTTTTAGTAAAGGGATCGATGAACTACCTATGAGATGGCAAAAGTGCATAGATAGCAATGGTACATACTTTGATTAAATAAATATATTATAATAAAAAAAAATCGGCTTTATGTTTCTCCCATACTAAACCTCAATTTCATATGTAAGGACCTAATATTTCCGTAAATCGTTTTAATTTTTTCTGCGGGCAAGTATATTTTTGAAGTGACTTGTATATAACTGTATATGGTGTTTTTAGTATCTTTATTGTGCATATAAAATGATGTTCTCTTTTATGTGTAATAAAAATACGCCTCTCTATATTTATGCATTTAAAATAACTATCGTGGATATTAATTTATAGGTTATAAGATTTGTCAAACTTAAAAAATTCGAAAATGTTGAAAATATTTATACATTGAATTATAAATGGCTTTGAAATAAAATGTTTAAACTGTGACCTACTACATTATTGGTCTAAAGTCGTGAATACTTATTTCTAGGCTAAGATGAAAATGTGTTTAACTTTTTAGTTTTACGAGTTTTAAGGAAAACGATTTTTCCTCACGGTTTTAATGAAACTGTATTAATATTTTTATGTACTATTACAGTGTGAATGCAGTCGCAAAGTGCAAAATATAATAGATGGTCAAAGACAAATCATACTAAAATATACGATGTATCGCTCGAAGATTCAGGTAATATTTTCCGTTCACAAAACAACGATCTTTTCGGTGAAGGAACAAATGGCGAAAGGGTACACCACCACAGCACTATTAGTACACTGAACTCTAACCTTTTTTCCGATCTGAACCAAATTTTTCACAATTACCATTTAGAACCCTGCGCAAAATTAAGTACCATCCACTGTTTTTTATTATTTTTTACGCCTCAAAAGGCCAAGAGGCCCAATAACAGAAGCAAAAAACACATCACAAAAACCCAGCCTCGAGTAAACCACGTAGATTAATTGTGACGTCACCGGGAATCAAACCTGGAACCCTCGGTGTGAGAAGCCAGTGTTGTGCCCACGAAGCTACGAGGGCCGCTTATTTTCTTAGTCGTCTCATCCCACCGGATGTAAACACCATAAAAGCCTTCCAATTTTAACAATTTCAAAGATATTTATTCTTCAGGAGTGCCGGACAACTGCCCGACGGCCGATTGTCCGACAGCCGATTTTTTAATAATTCAACTTACCGAAAAAAAATTATTAAATTTGAATTTGCAAACGAATCCTTCAGAGCTTGCCAGCACAAAAATCTTCATAGCTACGAGTACCGTTTGTCTTTTTCGAAATACACAAACTTGAGACCCAACGAAAAATATCCAATCATGTTGTGCTACACAAGATTTCTTTATCTGACATAAATTTACAAGTTATAGGGGGGTTAGGAAAGCCTGGATCCCTTAGAATAAGTCAGCATCCTAATAATGTTAATAATTCTTCACCAATGACAATAATGTATTGTACATATACCTAATATGTATTGTGCTGTCCCTAACATTGATTCTAATATTCTTGTAGATACCCTATCATCAATTAAAAGGTCACTCCTACACAACATCTATTATCTTGACAATAATTTGAAACCATAAAATAAATGATTTATATATTTGTACACGGTCACGCTAAATTGATTCATTAAATATATGCATTTTTGCTAGGACAGACCAAAGACACTTGTAATTGGAATAATGGACTGAGTTTTAAAAAATAATGTTTAGTTTTTTATATATTTTACATCCAGTATTCTGTTAGTGTCTCATTAATTATTTATTTATTTATCAACGCCCTAGTAGGCTTTTATAGTATAAGAAAATAACAAGTTTTTATATACCTACCTAACATAATAATTAAAAAAGAAATAGTAGAAATAGAACATATTTAAGAGAAATAAACAATTTTTTTTTAAATTTTAATTTATTTATTTCTTAAATTAGTCAATATAACATTGTATATTGACTAGTATTTAACACTTTACATTCTTAAATCTATTACTAATATACTATCCATAATAATCTACATATTAACATTTATCTAATCTAATGTATGGAGCAATCTATAATTAATAAATTTATAAACAATCATTAGTAAAAAAAGTAAATAGTAATAATCAAAAACCTTTAACAAATGAATAATAAAGTAAAAAAATGATAATTACACCAATATACCACATAAATAAGATAAGAAGATGAAATAAAACAAAAAATAAATTTGAAATATAGAATTAAAATATATTTAAAGAGGAAATGACTAATTAGAACACTTTAAAATAAATAATTCATTGGGAACAAAAAATAAATTAAAAATTAATCCATTAAACTGTAATCAGCTTTACTGTAATATTCTTAAAATTGTGTATTCTTCTGGCATATTATAGGTCTAATTTAGTCTTTAAAATAAATAATTCATTGGGAACAAAAAATAAATTAAAAATTAATCCATTAAACTGTAATCAGCTTTACTGTAATATTCTTAAAATTGTGTATTCTTCTGGCATATTATAGGTCTAATTTAGTCTTTAAAATAAATAATTCATTGGGAACAAAAAATAAATTAAAAATTAATCCATTAAACTGTAATCAGCTTTACTGTAATATTCTTAAAATTGTGTATTCTTCTGGCATATTCTAGGTCTAATTTATTCTTTAATTCGGGTATCCGTTACCTACAACGAAAAATGTCTACGAATTTGTTTCCAAGACGATGCATGCATGTTAACGGTGAATTTAATGCATAGTTATTCCTGTAGGTCTCTGCAAAGAACACCTAGTGATGTCTCGTTTGTCTTGGTATATTATACGAGACCATCTGAATCAGTTCAGGGCAGTCCAACATACTTTTAATGATTTTAAATAGGAACACTATGTCACTGATATCTCTTCTGTATGATAATTTCTTCAAATGAAGTGAGTACATTCATTAAAAATAAAATAAAAATACATTTTTGTAAATGTGTTCTTCAATTGTTTAAACTATCAAACTGATAAATAAAAATTAAAAGATGGTCCTCTCACGAGCCTCAAAAATCGACGAACTGTAAGCGATGATGTTCGAATGTGGATGAAGCGAGAGTTGTATCTCGGAATAGAAGAAGTAGAGCTAGAGGAGAGCTGGAACTGTCGAATATTAAAGTGAAGAAGGTCTAAATATTGCCTCTTCTGACTAATACTCGGGGGTAAGATAGAAGAAAGAAGTGGAGTCGGTAGAAGTCCATATCCTGGCTGCGCAAGTTCAGAGAGCGGACCGGAACGAGACATGTGGAGGATTTGTTCCAAGCAGCGCGGGACAGAGAGGTTTTCGCACAAGTGAAGAAGAAGAAGAGTACGGCGTTTCATTCTCTCTCCTTCTTCGATGAAGAATCGTCAACATCGACCGCGAAGCAGCCACTCATTACCCAGCAAAAGCGATCATAATGGAAACAATGGCCGATTGATTTCTGCTAGTTAGTATTTAATGTGGGTGCAATAGAAATCAGTGTTATTATAAAAACCAACAGGAATTAATATAATGTATTAATATCAGTGGTTGCAGAAAATATAAAGTAAGAAAAATATATAATCGTTCATTATTAGCGCCGAGAAAAGATGAGTATAATTAGCGATCTAATTATACATTAATTACATTTCATAATATTATATTTGCATGTGGTAAGACTAAACAACTACCACTTATAATAAACATTATACATGGTGTTGTGTAATGACTACCACAAACACTCATTTATACTTGTGTTTAATTATTACACGTCTTTTCATTTGAGCGAGATACATGTCGTATTCATTTTCTTTTCTCTCGATTTCCTTATCGTGACGTCACATTTTTTTTCATCATTTAGCCGAGTAGTTCTTCATAAAGGTTGCGAAATGTCTCCATGGCTGTTCAATTTGTATCAAAATGTATAATTCTCTTTGTCGCAATTTGCGTCACTTATGCAGCAGTTCTTTGTCGTTGACGCTACGCTACGCTGGGTGGCGCTGTTCACAGCCTCAACTCGCGGCCGAAACGACGCCACAGGTCGATTTTTTACTCACGGCACTGCAAGGCGGCAACTGACGAATCTATAGTTAGTATATATTTTAATTTTATTATAACAACTAGATGTAACCCGTCAAAAATAACGTACTTTTACATGTCGGTTCCTAAGTAGGAGTGAGACAGTGAATGGAGTTTTGTTGGGCCTCTCCTCGCCAGGTCGCCCTTTACACTACTTGGCACGGAGATGGTCTTTAGAGAAAAAAATGTCAACCTGGCGACATAAGAGTAGGACCGATATGGGAGGTTTGGCTCATAAAACGGTCCTGAGAATGCGGTGGGTCTTCACTGTCGGTTCCTAAGGAATAACTGTGTAAAATTTGGGAAGGTCTGTCAGTGTAGAAAATGTAAAAAGGTGAGAGGATGGGGTAAAAGAGGAGGCGGGAATTTCTTCAATGTTACCCGCTGGGCCTTAAGAATAAGTTATTATTTATTTATTTATAAAAATATCAAGTAAAAGAAAAATAATAAAATAAAAAAGAATAATAATTATTTTTTTTACAAAATATTATTTTATCCGCCCAGACAAATGAAGCATGGGAAACTTCCTTTGGTGGAAATGTGAAGGGGAACATTCTATGCCCATGCGTGAATTTTATCAATGTGACAGTCGCTGGCAGCCGGCTTCTGAGTAAAGAAGTGTGGCTAGTTTCAGCGGGATCGTCAGTTGTTATGAAATTAACCATTCGCAAGATCCAATAGGCTTTCGGAAGGGTTCAAAGGCGGCCGCACATCAGTGGACGGCGAACCACGTCCCGGTACAACAAACCGAAGCAAACGAAAAAATAATGTGATTGACCAAGACCAAGACAAGACCAAGACAAGACCAAGACAATACCAAGACAAGACCAAGACAAGACCGAGACAAGACCGAGACAAGACCGAGACAAGACCGAGACAAGACCGAGACAAGACCGAGACAAGACCGAGACAAGACCGAGACAAGACCGAGACAAGACCGAGACAAGACCGAGACAAGACCGAGACAAGACCGAGACAAGACCGAGACAAGACCAACACAAGACCAACACAAGA
>JADDOH010015022.1:0-14984 GCA_016648135.1 Agrypnia vestita
ACCTACACTAATTTCATATTTTGTTTTTGTTCATGAACTTGTCGGGTTACGATTTTTTTTACATTGCAGATTGAAGATTTTGTACTGGTTTTATATTTGATTTACTGGAGAGGCCCCACGATCGTATACCATATATTAATGTTGATTTTACCAAAGAAAAATAAATAATTCTTAAAACAGCCTTTGTATTGAAACTTATAAAATCAGCTAGATGGTGCCCTAAGGCTCCAGCAAATTTTATATATCTGCTGATCCCATTTGAAATGTTCGTATTTGAGTAGTTCAAGGTATAAATGGGTTTTTACACATTTCACTGTGCTATACAAGCATTTATTTTTAATGCCGTTGAAGTTATGAGCAATCATAGAATGTTTGACATTAAATTGAGCGTGTGGTTATCATATATGCTTGCATTTGTTTTTTTTTGCATTGATTATTAGTCCCATGTCATGAGACCATTTCAAGAGTTCATTAAAATCTTGTTGTAAGTAATATGAAGCTTCTTGTAAATTATCATGAGACATGACTATGGCGGTATCATTCGCAAAGACACAATGAGTACAGTGACTAAAAGTTTAGAAATTTAAGGTACATACCTAATTAATATACATAAGATATGGTGGTCTTGCGGCACACCATTTTTGATGGATTTGTTTTTACTAAAATCCTCATTTTATTTAACCAAAAAATATCTCTCTATTAAGTAATTTTTAAATAGTTCTTATAATGTACACCTTATACCTATTGCTTTAAGTGTTTCTATTAAAGTTTTATGATCAATGGTATCAAATGCCTTGGAATACAATAAACATTATTAGTGCATGTTTTTTATTGTTTAGCTCACCATTAGTGTTTATGAAATGTGTTTCTGCCGATCAAAGGTTCCATATATTTTTAACACAAGTATTACGTATATTTTGAAAGAAAACAAATACAAATTACAAACGAAAAGGCTATTGAACATAATATTATGTTAGAAAATAATTCATATTCTACCATATTTCTCATAGATAAATAATTGGACTTGGAGGTAAAAAAAAAACAAAATAAAATAATATATCACGAACATACTGTCAAAAAAAATCGTCTATTTACAACAATTTAATAATGTCGAATTGGTTTTTAAATAGGTGTAGGTAATAAAAAATACATATTGGGTGTTTTTTAGAGATGTAGGTATAACTTTAAAATAATAGAATGTTTAAAAGAATTTTTAAAAGAATAAAAGAAGAAAAATAATAGAATAATAAAATTTAAAATAAAAGAAATAAAACATAAAAATCGTGGTTATGCCCATGGTTATTGGCATTACTAGAAATATAATTTCAGGATCGGCACGTTATCACTACAGGGGAGCGTAGTCTAGAATTATTTCGACTTATAATGTTATATGTTTTTAATTTTCTTCGCGCCCCTTTCACCCAGAATGAATGTGCTTTCCTCTGTATCACCCTCAACCCCCGGCATTCCCCGGTATAAAAGCAAAGGCAGTAATATCCAAAAAATTGAAAAATAAAAATTTAATGCGGACACTGTGGATTATTAATTTAGAATGTACTGAATTCGAAATTTTATAGGAAATGTGGCTTAGTCCTTTCCTCAACCATGTTTCCAAATCACTATTAAAAGTAAAGGCAGCAATATCCACTTCAAACAATCAACTCTCAAGGATGTGTCGCGTGACGAAATGGGCGCTTCATACATAAGTGAGAATTCATGTCGATTTTAGACTGAAAATTTATAGCAAATACAGCAATATCCAATTATGTATAGAAAGCCATAATGTCCAGTATTGAGCAGTAAACATGTATATACCTATATTATATATAAAGGGAATACTGTGGTGGCCATTGTTTTTATAAACTTTTTTTATTATTATTTAATTTCGCCCTTAAGATCTTTTACAAAAAATAGAGTAAATTACACAAGTTAATTTTACAATATAAACAAAAAAGTAAGTAAGTTTTGCGAAAGTTTAAACAATTAATTTTACAAAAGTTTAGACACTGACGTGTCTAAAATCAGCAGCGTATTTGTATTGAAATATTTATAAAATGAGTGCAAAATTGCTAATAAGATGTAGATTTCATAGGTTTCGAGGAAATTCCTGGAGCAGTAGAGATAGTTTTTTGCTTTATACCCCTCATATATTTTATTTTTGTTTTGTTTCTTTATTATATACCGATTATTTGCGTTCTGTATACCTATTATTTAACTGTTTTTACTTCCTTTCTTTTAACTCGTAGCGTCTGCTTGACGCAAAAACTTTGGATCGATTTTTAACCCTTTTCCCGTGATTCAATCGAGCTGAAACTCGTAAGCAGACTCGTGGCGACAATCAAGAAGATTTATCAAATTTTAGTTAAAAAAAATTAATAATTATAGTACAATTTTGAATTTTTCAAATTTTTAATGGTTTTTTCATACAACTCAGTAAGTTGTATGGAGATTCCGACGCATCTAGCAGACACGGAATCTGATTATAGTATAATTTTGGCCGATCCAGTTTCCACTTGTAAATGAGAAAGTAAGTATAATGAAAACTTGGTTTTTATGGGTTGTTTTTTTTTATTATACTACACTATTTATTGCAATTTCTATTATTAATAAAGAAAATTTGTTACCGGGCACAATGAGGGTGAATTTGTTTGGTCCGATGTGCTGCCCCGCTGTATTTAGCGGGGTCGCACAGAGGCCTTTTGGCGTTATTAAATGCCAACCAGGCGGCGAATGAGTTGACCGATAAAGGAGCAGATAAGGCTTATAAAACGTTCCGGGGTAAGCAGCGGTGGGTCAGCCCCCGTTGTTGGAATACTGAAGAGAGCCATTAGGAAGGGCGCATTGAGTTTAAAATGCAGGCTGCAATATATTCAAATAGCGGCTTATGCAGTTTTTGCAAGTCCGAGATGATGCGGAGGTGGTCCGGGAACACACCGGAGCGCTGGACCGCAAAAAGCCCGACTCAGCGCGCGCTTCGCGGTGGCCGGTCGGGGTTTAGCATAAAAATGCGACCTCATGATTTATGAACGGCGATCTGCTGTGAGACCGTTTTTAATTACAGATCGAATCGCCCGTATCGACCAAGCGCCGTTCGTATTAACAATTCGATTCGCGACATATCTCGGCAACAGTCGTATTGACGCATCGCCATGTTGTGTAGATATGCGACCGCCATCTTGCGTGATATTTTTTTTACGCCTGTCAACCTTGCGCGTTGTATTATACCGTCGATTGATATGCACGAGGCGAGAGCGAAATCGTTTGTACGAGATTACATGCATCGTAATGCGCATTCATAGCTGCGCCCGGACGACAATGATCTAATGTTATGACTTGTATCGTAAATGTCGTTTCAAGGAAGACCGTGCATATTTGTTTGACATGTTTTATGTTTAAGACGATTTTAATTATTATGACTAATTGAGAATGATCTTTGTTACACACTGTGAAATCTCGGAACTATAATTTAATCAATTAATTAATCGATTGTTTATGTTGTGACCTAATGCATTTTTACTATTTTTGTGCAATAATTATGAAATAATCCAGAATGCAATATTTTATGAAGAAGCATTTTTTTTACTTCAATATATTTTTCTATTTCCTTAAATGTCTAAACATATCGAGATTATTTTATTATTAAAATTAAATCATATTGTTAAGTAACATACATTTTTTTGTTCTTGTTTCTATCCCATCAAATTTTAAACGTGTTTGTGTGTTTGTGGAACAGGAAAATAATTATATTAAATATTTTTAATTTCAACATTCAATGTAGATACTCTTATTCTTAAAAAAAGAAAATATACCTACCTACTACTTTCTAAGAAGCAAGCTAAACTTATGCTATGAAAATAGGACTAAATTAAGTTCCCGACCATCGAGTCGATTTGATTAATTTTTTGAATACATTATGCCTTGATAATTAATCCAAAACATGTCAGTTAATATGCAAATGTATGCAAAATTTATTTTGAATAAACAGAACTACTATGAAGAATTAAACTCGGGGACTATACCTTCTGATAATGATTATTGTTCGTAGAACGAATTCTTGACTTTTATCTCTGGATTGTTACATACAGTTGTAGCTGAACACTGTCGCCTGAGATAAAATATACCTAAAGACAGCAAGTCTCCAAGGTATCTCCAAGATATAAGATGATTCAGCGGCTTCAGGAGATTTGGCTACTTGTATATCCACGGAGAATAAGAGACGAGAATACTGAAATAAAATATGGTAGTGGATTTTGCCAAGACTGGGGTGCAAGATTCTTTGTCAGATACATCGTAAGACAGATTCTGCAGCACGTTTTGTATTTTTATTATTCCATTCTATTTAGTATATGTACCATTTATAATATTAGTATCATCTGCTACGCTGACAATGCTGCAATTGTAGTTGAATTCGAGAATGACTTGCAAAGGCCACTGTACAAGTACAAAGAAGTACAATATGAACATCACTATTAATAAGACCAAGAGCCTGATGATCTCGAATCATCATATAGCACGTGATGCAATTTAAATATATGTGTGTTGAAAATTTCACGGTAATCTCTACAAGAATTTAAGGAGCATACATTGATGTTGATACATATACAAATGAATACTAATTATAATATTTTTTAATTAAGAGAATGGACAAAAGAATAAACAAATAAGCGGTGGTTTAACTCTCAATCGTCGTATTTTTATTACGTTCTAGATAAAGATTGTTAATATTATAAAACAAATAGGAAAACCCGCAAAATGTGTAAATCCGAATTAATCAAACACAAATCATATATTCAATAATGCTACGTACTAACGTGTTTCAGAAAACTGAAAATTGATCTAAATGAATATTTGGTTAATGAACTACGAATAATGAAATTATATATAATGTCTTGTGATTCTAAAATCGAGGACAACTGCACATAATCGAAAGATTCCGGAAAGTCTGGAAGCTATTCGAATACACGAATATATATATATATATATATATATATAATATAATAGATATATATATATTTAAATCTAAGGCTTTCACGGGTACAATATATGTTAGTTCTAACTACTTTGGGGGTAACCCGCGTCAAATTCTGGTCGTCAGGACCAGTCGTCTGCCGACGTTTCGAACAGATCTCACTGTTCATCTTCAGGGCGCCTTGTCGATGAGCTGCTTCTCCAAAAAGCGTACAACCGTTTGGGTCCGGAGCTCACCGTCAAGTGAAAGTTTGAAAAATTCTGCGTCAGGTGTTTGTGGAGGAGTGGGTTTCTCCAGCGACGCCGTTAATGTGTTTTGCTCGGCTTCTAGTAATCCGTATATTTACTTTATTATCCGTATATTTATCATTATCCGTATTATTATCCGTATATTTACCGAGTCTTGTTCATTCATTCTCTTCACACAATAGATAGCGAACTCTGAATCTGTGCGATAGGCGATCAAGTGTTACCAGTTTTAATTGTTAACATATGTTTCATTTGGATCCTCACCGCGACGAACCCGCGACGATATTATAATTGTAAAGCGTAAGGATTTTACACATCAAAAATTTCAAAATAATTTATTTATTCGTAAAAAACCCAAAAAAGTGGTTTCGAATCAAAAAAATAGGTAGGTACCTACCATTAAGCATATGTGTCAGTATATATCGCATAATATACTATTGTATTTGAAAACCTTTATATATGACAAATGAACACCTGATTTTATTAATATTTATTAATATTATAAAAAGTAGATTGCTCTTAAAAGTGGATAATATATGTTAATAAATTAATAAATGAGACTTACAGATGAAGACTCCTCGGGAAAAACAATGAATGTCACTTTATTGAAATTGACCTTTTAATGCCATCTGTTGACTTTTTGGGATATTATTTTATAGAAAAAATCAGAATCGGGTAAAACCGTCATGGTTTGCTGTAATAGTTAAATTTATATGTGTTTATCCAACGCAAGAAACAGGAATAACCGCCCACCGAACTTTAAAAAACGTCGTCGTCAATCTGACAGTACATTTAATATACCTACGTACAAACATAGAATGTTTATATAGTAATAAGTTGATTCAATATTTATATAAAAAGAGCATTAGTGAAAGAAATATGGACTTTGAAACTATGAACATGTATAAAAAACTGTTTTTCTCTAATAAACATTTCTTGACATTCATTGTTTTTGCCGAGGAGTCTTCAGATGAGGTCAATATACTGACGGAAAGGTACCGAAAAGCTAGGTGATCTGGGTTCGAATCAGGGTAGCAGCCAAAATATTTTTTCCTTGATTTGATTTTTCTGCATGCCTTTCTAACTGATTAATATTTTTTTTTATTAGTATACACTATCAACTTCAAAATAATTCTGTCAATTACAGTATTTAAAAAACAAATACGAAACAAAAGCACTCGCTTGTAATTCGATTTACTTCCAATAACTAAATCATTACGTAATCAAAATTAACTGAGATAAATCTTCAGCCTTATAGATCCAGTCGCCTTTGCAGTCTTATATTACCGATTTAAGTAGCAAGTACACCTCGGGCCTGAGCCACGAAGCGAGTCCGCACTCCGCGTCTCTAGTAAGTGGTAATGATAAGGGCGATCACGATGCCCGATGCGCTGCCCGTACAGAAACGTGCAATCCTTTATTATTAAAAAGCTCGACCGCTTTTTCTAAAATAAGTCATTAAAATGCTCCGGTTAAATATTTATAGAATAGCACCATTGTTGGCGAACAGGGATATCATTCTTCGAATCACTCCGAGCCGAGTACCCGGGGTGCCATAGCCTTACACCAGGCTGCTTTTCGTTGGAATTTAGTTAAGTGCAATTCACCCGGCCGAGTTTTTAACAACCAGGGACCTTCAATCAATTTTACAACCACAATTTGAATCTACAGTTGTAAATAATAATTGTTTTAATGAAGTATTAATAATAAGTAAACATCCTCCCTAATAATATTTCTTAATATTCCAATTTTAAAATATAGAAGTAGTATTTATTACCAGCGGCGAAAATCGATGTATAATCTATATATTAATTACGTTAACCAATGTCGCTGCTTCTGTCTCCGGATGATTTCTATTGCCAGTTAAAAAAAGACATTTTAGAGTACATTAAAAAGATTAAAAAATATAGGAATACGATCAAACTGATATTAAAAAACATCCAAATCTAAATTATTGAAAATTCAACTATCGGAAATTATAGTTTTTTTTAATATCTTCATGGAATCCGTGTATTCAAAACAGCCAACTATATTTTTTGTGCTGGCAATACCGCTTTTTGACATTTGACGTATGTATGGGTTTACCGCATTTCTCTTTTCTTTTTATTGTTTTTGCACTAAATTTGCTTCAATAATACGTTCAAAACATTTATTTATTAAACATTTATTACGCTTTAGATTCTTTTAAACTGCGAAGTGAACTTAACCCTAGATTCATAAACATACGTCTCTCATATAACCTCAAAAGTCTCACAGCACGTGGCGCGTAATTTTTTTAATGTTTAATTCCAAATAAAAGTTCATTCTAATTAATCTTTTTAGTTTTTTTTTTCACGTGAAAATATGTTTATGAACAATGTAACCCTAAATATTATGCATCTAGGGTTAATGTCATTTTACGTGTCATTTTCTCCGTATTTATACATAAATATTATTATTTTTTAGAATTCCAATGGAAGAATCAATATCACAAACCGGCGATATGATGGAGGAGCTTTGTGGAAATGACTGGAGGAATGCAAGACAAAGGATTGAAAATATGACTCAAGATGAACGCGAATGTCAGAATGCAAGTCAAAGAAATATGTCACAACAGCAGCGTGATAGTAACATTTAAGTACATCACTTACCTATTTCCACTTAAAAATAATCGAATTAGTATGGGTCCGACTCACGTTGTTTCACTGTGTTGGTATTTACGGGTATAGGTAAACGCCAACACACGGCACGGCTTTATTATTCTTCATAGAAATTTATCCGTTGGTGACGGCTTAAGGTACAGATACACATGCTTCTTTAGTGGCATGCTAATGAGCATGCCACTAATAAGCATGCCCTAACAACTGTACACACTTGCTCATTACTGGCATGCTTATTAGTGGCATGCTCATAAATAAGCATGCCCAAAGCTAACAATCAAACACACATGCTTATTAGTGGCATGCTCTTGTCATAGAATAGAGACGCTCTTGTTCAAAATGGAAACTTTGCAAACTGAAATAGAAAATTCAAGTGAACCAATAAATCAAAAAAGTTCCCGAGTTTCCATCCGCACATTTTTGATTTTAGTTTATATAATTTTTATTGTAAGATTTGAATCATTCATGCCTATTAATAAAGTTTCGTAAACATTATTTCTCACTATATTATTTTTACACAACGGTGACTGAGTATTCCACAGACATTCGTGATTCCTATAATAAGTTACGAAAAGTAATGTTTTTTCATCTCCCCAACGCGCCATATTTGTTTCATCTGTCGCAGACTGAGAAGATCGCATCGATAATACTAGCCGCGAAGCCCGCGAATGACATAAGCATGCTCATAAATAAGCAAGTCTGTTCACACATGCTCCAAAGATACCCCTTCTCTATGGTGAATGACAGTGGCATGCTTATAAATCAACCGGCGGTTGATTTTTGAGCATGCCACTAGGTGGCATGCTCATTTCTAGCAATGTGCGTACACACATGCCACTAATAAGCATGCCACTGTCAAGGTCTATACTGCGCATGCTCACGTGCCACTAAATAAGCATGTGTATCAGACGCCTTATGTAATGGTAAGAATGGTTGTTAGATACATTAGTAATAAACGTCTCTCGCTCTTTCCAATGTTTCAATTTTGAGTGTTGTTACTATCGGATTGCAGTTGATAGTTTCATACAGATATTCTAGCTATTTATTTATATTCAGATTTACTTCTACATTTCTCCACATAACAAAAGTATTTAAGGATTTAAAAATAAAATATATAGTTTCTAATTTTTCAGTCTTTCAAACACTTATAACGAATATATTTAAGTGATATGTAGATTTCTTTCCACTTAAGAAAAACAATCGAATTAGTATGTGCACGAATCACGTTGGTATATAAAAGCATAGAAAAAAATGTGGCTGAAAACGATTCATTCTTTCAGAAATTACCCTATTGAAAATTGAATTTTGTTCATTGGCGTTCAATTACTTTGGCTACAAAAAGTAAATGAACAAAAACATATTAAAATAATTAATAAAAATTAACTGTATTGAAAATATCAACTAGTTTTAGATCCCATGGCCCCTTCGTCAGGATACAATTGTATACTTAATTATAGATAATAAAAATATAAAAACTATTAAATAGGAATTAGGAATTTATATTGTAGGTCAGAATAAACTGAACATAATACAATTTTTAAGGAAAGCCCGGGAAAATTCAGTGCTGAATATCTAATACTATAATTTTTGTTTATACATAAAAAATTATAAATTTTATAAACGAGTTTTCATACATATGGCAACAATTTATGCTAGGATTCTGAATCTTCACGTTGAAATTTACTGTTAGAAGAAATTACCGTTATATTTTTTATAAAATGGGCATGAAAGCAGGTGTTCGAAAATAAAAAACTGCGTAAGGTTTACGGCCTGACACTAGACCGAGATGAGTGAAGGAAGATTATTGAGGAGGCCAAGACCCACCAAGGGTCGTAGTGCCAAGAATGATGATGATGATGATGAAGGTTTACGGCACAATATGCAATACTCCGATTGGAGAATTGTATACTGCCCCAGATATCCTGAGGAAAGTTCAAATAAGAAGGGAGAAGTAGAGTGAGAGCAGGTAGGTCTTGTAACCCGCGCAAAGATCCCATAAGCAAGCCTACAGGATCGATATTAGGGAGAAGATCAAGATAGAGACGGGTAGATGATGTCAATACAGATCTGCGAGAGGTAGGGAAGTGCCCAGAAGACTGGACCACAAAAGTGTTGTCGAGGGATGGGTGTCCCGTGCGCCGGACAATTGCCCGACAGCCAATTGCCCAACAAGTGAACTTCCATTAAAAAAATAAATTATAAAATTATAAGTCACGCATTCGCATATGTTCTTCGTTCTCGCACACACACGTTCTTCAACTTTTGAAACCATCAAACTGGTCAATTTAAATTTAAAACAGAATTTTGAAGAAAATTTTTTCATAAGGACTTAAGAATAATTAATTTCTTATCTAGAAATTGTTTTGAATATTCTGATATAAACACCTAGAAATATGCTGATATAAAATAAAACATTATTGTAACTACAGTAGCTTAAAATCTAAATTTTATTTTAAAAATGTGAGTATTCAAAAAAAAAATTAACAAAGGTATGAAACGAAATATCCGTAGAACTACAAGAAAGTATATTATAAAATTGACTAGTTTATGCATATTCTCACAAAAATTTTCGAAATCAAATTTTAAAATGTAATAATTTTTTGTCGGTGAGCAAGGCTGTCGGGCAGTTGGCATATCAAGCAAACGGCTGTCGGACAATCGGGCCAATCGACCGTCAGGAAGTTGACCCAAACCCATGTTCCATGAGGTCGCTAAATAAGAAAAAAAATTGTTTAAATATTCCGTAAACGTGTGATTTTTAACACCTAAATGTTACCGGGATATCTTTTAAAAAGTTACGTCGACATCTCTGAAACTCTTTTTAGCAATTTTCTCTGCCCGGAATGGTGTGTCAAAGTGACTTCCTCTTATCTAGGAAAAGTTATAGCGCGAACATGCGCGATAATAGAGCATATGTGGTTCTTCACAGTCGCTGCGGGGGTGGGGTGCGGGGGACAGGGGGGAGGGAAAACTCGGGGGAGGGGGAGGGTAATAATTCACACTTAGCGCGTTGTTATAATGAGCACGGCGTGCCAAAATAATTGGATCACGTATATAACTCATTATTATCGGGCGCCATATCACTACCACCTACCCTTTCCAGTCCTCCCTTCACCTACCTGAGGAGTTTTAACGTCTAGCTAAAACATATCGCTCCCTCCGTGTATTAGTGCCGCGGCCGGCAGGGCCAATCAAGGAGGGCGGTGGGATGAGGGGGGGATGTGCACTATTGTGTTGGGTTTCATTTTTATTAAGAAATACCGGGATTGTGTGATCGTTATTCAAGCCGGCACTTCACTTGCAGAAATTCGTTACGCTTCACCAACGTTCTGTTTTTACAAAAATAGAGATGGAGAATTGTAAGCGAAATCAATTAACATGTTAATGCAATCAAGATGATTCTACAATACTAGCATATAGGCAACAGATTTAAATTTAAATTTTAAATAAATAGGTATTATATATATACTTGTGCCGATAAATAGCCTGCAGCACATAATTACAGCAAAAAGGCTGTGCATTTTTAAAGATTCCGGTAAAAATATATTAACTAAATAATCCTCATCTTATGAAAAAGACGATTTAAAATTCTATCCGTAATTCGTGGATACGGCTAGTTTTTCTCGACTGTTTCTGTATCATATCTTTGCTTCTCGTATTTTACTTGTTTGAAAGCATCGCTTTTTTTTTAATCTGTAAGAAAGTCGTACTGAACTGAATATTTTCCATTAAAAGCTTATTATATACGTCTTTTCTTCACTTCTGCTTAACTTCAAGTTTAATTTAGTTGGCTAGATATTTGTTCATACTATAGCGTGTTTATTTGTAAGGTCTAATTTTTGTTCAGGACTCTGCGCGTGTCACTTGCTGAATGAATGTTTTCCTACTTTGCTTGTCAAATGTCAATCTGCTAATAGGGTAGCAATAGACAATTTATTTCATTTTTATTAATCACAATGAATTAGACCTATGACCTAAAAACCTACAAACTAAGACCTAAAAAAAGATAGGATTTAAAGTTCACCCATTCATGGTAGCCTGGTAGGATATAAACAATAAGATAAGCTGAGATGGTACGAGCACGTAAGACGGAGACCACCAGGCCACACAGCAGACCACATACCACAGGCCAGGAGCTTCAACGATAGTCATCCAGAACTCCTGGATGATTCAATTCGATACCCAGAACGGAAAAAAATACAGCCTGAGAACGAGAAGAGTCGACTCGAACAGCCTACCTAGGCAATGAGTTAAGTCAGTGCAGCGAAGAACAAAGACAATGAATAAGACCTACAAATTCCATCTGTTTCTATTTGTATGAATTATTTTAGGGTAATTTGTAAAGGAAGTTCGTTAAATGCAAGTTTTTGAAATTTTATATGCAATATGCTAGTGGCGTGCAGCGCATACAAGCAAAAAAGCTGCGCATTTATAAAGATTCTGAGAAACAAATATTAATTAAATTACCCTTATTTTAAGAGAAAGATGATTTAAAATTCTAGCCGATATTTAAAAATAGAGCGTATATACCTATATATATATATATTTATTTATTTAAAAAATCCTTGTTTACAAATAAAGATACTTAATACTAATTTAACAATAAAACATAAGATAAAACATAAGATAAATTACACATTTATATTAAATTATACATACATATATATATATATATATACATTTTTTTTACGCCCATTAGGCTTTTACATAAAGAATATAAAATAAATTTCAAAAAGCACATACATTAAACAATATCTGTATAGCACCAAAACATGAGTATAGAAATTAAAAATATAAAGTACAAAGCAGCAATGTGTATGAAAAATATATATTACCCACCATTACATATTAACAGTTGAAGTCAGTAACGAAGCAGTATTGCCTCTTTAAGTGTAAACTTTCCTTTCTCCAGACTGTCGACGAAAATGTCAATCATACAACCATATTCATTACCAGTCCCCAATATTCTGTGTATCACAGAATTTGATTGATAATTAGTATTGCAATTGTTGCGATGGAATGTGACAATTTGTCGAGTTCTATGTGTGGAAGGGATATTATAATCGATACATGCATAAAGTTGGTCACAGCATAACCTATGTTTATACCCACTGCACGCCACCGCAATATGCATAGATTTAGGTACGACATTGTCGTCGATGATACCATAAAAAAATATATTGATCACCAATTATTTGTTTGTCACATAGTGAAAAGAAACGTATAATTTAAAAAAGTCCAATACCCGATTT
This sequence comes from Agrypnia vestita, assembly GCA_016648135.1. Taxonomy (NCBI): domain Eukaryota; kingdom Metazoa; phylum Arthropoda; class Insecta; order Trichoptera; family Phryganeidae; genus Agrypnia; species Agrypnia vestita. Next base: position 13,109 of record JADDOH010015022.1, read on the forward strand.
TGCGCAAATACGTCGCAGTGATCTTACAGAGAAAAAGGATACACGCTTGGGGAGCCTTCATCCAGCAGTGATGCATCATTTTGCAGGCCCTTTCAGACTTCTGAAAATGAAGCAGGTATTTCTTCTTTTTACATTCACTCATTGCCTTATTTTTCTTCTATCACGCTCCTCCTCAGTCATTTTTAGCACTCTTCGAATAGCATTCTTACTTTGACGTCGGTCTTCTGTTATATCTGACATTTTTCACCTGACATTACGGTCATTCCATTCAAGTCCGCGCTGTTCTTCACATATTTTGAAGACTGTATTGCATGCACACTGGAAAGCCAAACCATTGAAAAATGTGTAGTACCTACTTACGCACACTTCTGGTATTTAAGGAAACCACAAAAGAGCGAAGTAGCGAGATATACAGATTATTTTAAAATACATGTACACATTATTTAATGTGTATAAATATCATGTATCGTTTTTAAATTAACTCGAATAATAAATAATGTGTAGGTAAAATATTTTCACATTTGATATCTTTTTTTATTTTTAAATAATTTATACATCTTGCTTATTTAATATTTTTAAACACAATTTTGCTAATTTTTGATACTGACAATGTGCGCACTATATGCAACACAATTTGATAACACTAATGAAAAATCACTTTGATGAAAAAATTCGAGGTAGATTTTACGCTTATTTTTCAATCCTTAATGGATGAAAATTTTGAGAATTTAGATAAGTAATACGACAGAAGAAGATGTCGGTGACTGAATTTTAATAATAATGTGTCTGGTACTCTAGTCATTACCGCTCGGGACAGTGTCTAAGATATTCTGGTAAATAAATTTATGCAGGTTGTGGAAAAGATGTTCAATGATTCAAAAATGTCTATGTAGAAAGAATGGTTTCGATTCCAAAAATTAAAAAAAAAATTGCAGCTACCGCTGTACAAATTGCTTCATAGCGATATTAGGTACTTACGAAAGTAAATAATGATTTTCTGTCGGCAATACAAACCAAAGTAAGAGGAGACAGTTACTTTTGATTCGATCTACAATTTAAAATAATAACAATAGGCAACGAAGCTGAGATCAATGTAATAATATCTCGGGGATCATGGCGGATACAAATTAAAACGTTATAACAATAAAAATAAAATAATGTTCGTGGTTTGCTCCACTTCTGCGATGGAGGTTAGCCCACCGATGGGGCCTTTTTAATTTTGCTTTCTAATTATACATAATCATAGGTTTTGGTCCAGAAGAAAGGCTTTACTTTATGGAAGCGGATAATGGACTTAAGTCTACAATGATTTTTATAGGAGAATGGCTATGTTTGTTTTCTCTTCTTTCCTGCCAGATGAATTCTTATATATCATCTCAGATTTTAACTAACGTACTTTTATTTTGAATGCATTAAAAAATCTTTACGCAACAATGCATGTCCCTAATACTACTAGATGGCGTTGTTTACATGCTAACGTAAACATACTACGATTTCGCGATAATTTTTTTGTGAAATTTAAAGATTCTATTCATTTTGTGAAAAACTGAAGAAAATTAAATAGAATTTCCCCAATTAGAAATAATAGACCATTTGGATTGATGGAAAGACTTCTATTCTTATTTCCCTTATAAATAGCTTCATCACTCTGAGACATGTATTATTTAACTTAATTAATGATTATCCCTCTGTGAACAAAATCCAATACTTGTGTTCTAAAAATATATTTAAAAACAATAAGCTTGTAAATCACAAGGTCGTGTTGAATGAAATTATTCAATTTTTAATCCCTTCGAAGGCCAAGCTTAATTTTATAATAAAGAAATTAAATACGTTGTCAATATATATATTGTAATAATTTCATTTTAAATATATA
>JADDOH010015023.1:0-10584 GCA_016648135.1 Agrypnia vestita
TCGACCGGGCTGGTCTCCTGTGTGGCGACGACAATTCGCCACAAACCGCCTCACCCAAGCGGTGGCGCGGACCAGCCGGGTCCACGACGAGAAGCGCGTTATGTCAGGCAGCGCTCCCCCCGTATTTGCATGCCGGACCGCCAGTACGGTCGCGGGTTTCATTTCCAACATGCTTTCTGATGGTTGTAGTCGGCAGGCCTCTCGTGGCCAAGCCGATTCTCCTCTTCGGAGGAAGTCAGGACCGCCAAACCACATACCGTCCGCTGACAGGGTTTGAGGATCGCCATCCCTGGTGCCGATATCCGCCGGGTTATGACGCGTAGGGACCCATTTCCAGTCCGTGACTTCGGTCAGCTCGTCAATCTCCCCCAGACGGTTCGCTACGAACGCTGAATATGATCGAGGATCGGTTCGTATCCAGCACAGGACCGTTGCAGAGTCGGTCCAATACTGAGTTTTGACAATTTCACATCGGTGTTCTCTTTTTATGGTGGCCGCTAATCGTGCGGCCAGAAGTGCCGCTTGAAGTTCCATACGTGGAATGGACAAGGGTTTCAAAGGCGCCACCTTGCATTTTGCCGATATGAAGGCTACGTCCGAGCCGCCCTCTCCTTGCTCGGCAAAATACTCAATGGCACAGCATGCTTTTTCCGAAGCATCACTAAAAACATGTAAAACAACTTTGCTGTCTCGACGCGAAAGACATGGTCGAGCGATCACACACACTGTTTCTTTAATTAATTGGTACCCCGCGCGCCATTTTTTCGCGTGCTCGGGGCGGATTTCTTCGTCCCACCCGACCTTGGAGCGCCACACTTCCTGAAGTAGTATCTTCGATCGTATCATCTGACAAGCAAGGAAGCCCACCGGATCGAAGATTCTCATCACTCCACTTAATAACTGACGTTTGGTCGGGTGGGCCACCTCCGACAGTTCTGGTAAATTCACAAACTTGAAAATGAATTTATCGGAGGCGGGCTCCCACGCTATCCCGAGCACTCTTTCAGTCGTGGTATCTTCTCCAATGATGCGCATGGGCTCTACAGCCCGTAGAGCGGGATCGATATGCGCTAGCACCTGTGGGTCATTTGACGCCCAGTTCGTTAGGAGCATGCTACCTCGCCGCAGCACCTCGGACACTTCTTCCATCATTCTGATAGCTTCTTCGGTTGTGTCCAAGGCGTCGAGGTAGTCATCCATCTAAAAGGTCCGTTTAACCGCGTTTGCGGCGGCCGGAAATTCCGCGGCGCTGGCATCTGCGATTTTATTGCGAACATACTGCGCGCTGCTGGGCGAGCACGTCAATCCGAACACCATCGACGACATTTGGTAGGTCGTCGGTTCCGTCTCGCCCAGTTTTGTCCACAAAAACAGCTGCGCAGCTTGGTACACTTCTCTAATTTTTATTCGTAAAAACATTTCACGCACGTCGGCTGCCAGCGCCACTTTCCCTTCCCGGAACCGGAACACATTCCCCAGTAATGAACTCAACATGTCCGGTCCCGTCAATAAAGCATCGTTCAGAGACACTCCTCGGCACTTGCTGGCACCGTCAAACACTATTCTGATTTTGTCAGGTTTATTTGCATTAAACACTGCAAAATGTGGCAAGTAGTTTTTTCTTTCCAGTCGTGCCTCTTCAATGGGCGAAAGGGAGTGGGCATACCCTTTCGCCAAATAATCTGCCATTTTGGCTCTGTACGCTTCGGCGAACACTGGATTTTTCTTCATTTTCTTTTCAATACCGGCCAGGCGGTTGGCGGCGCACTGGCGGGTTTCGGGCAGCTGACTGCCCTCATTCTTCCAAAGTAGGCCTGTCTCCCACCGGCCAGTGGGCAGCTGACGGGTGGTGGCTTCCATAATCGTCGTGGCTTTCGCATCTTCTTTATTTACGCGGGCCACGGCGGTGACTCCCAATGAGTCCACTGCGAAGTGCTCACGGACGAGAGCCTCCAAAGTATTATTTTTTTCTTTTTCGAAAGTGCCGGTAATGCTCATTACTATCGCGGAACCGGCGTGCGACTGGTCTCCGAGTACTCCATGGGTGGCCCATCCGAGGGCCGTGCGAGAGCGGATACCGCCGCCGCGAACTTCTTCGACCTCACGTGTTACAATGAGGTGAGCGTGGTCCTGACCGATAAGTAATTGCGGCCGAACTTCACTGGCCCCGGCATGGCCCACACGCGATTTTTCGTTTCGATTGTTCATCACCAGCTGGGGTGGTAGAGCGAGTCGTCGCACGGTGCTCGCTCGCAACGGGTGGTCGGCCCCGTTGCCCCGAACTGTCACATTCACAAGTTGAGACCGGTCATCCGACGAACACATCCCGTTGGCACCGTGGATACGTAATCCACGGACCGGTCCTTGGGCCCCGACAGCGCTGGCCACACCGGCCTCGATGAGGGTAACCGTCGACCCCTCATCGAGTAACGCGTGCACTTTGACTTGCCCTAGGGGGCCACTCACGATCACCGGAAGCACTTTTAAAAACACTGTTTGCTGGTACTCCCGGCCTCCCGTGAGGCCCACTGTGTCCCCATTCGGAGGGACCGCGTTCGATGCCCCGCGCGATGGCATATTCGATGGAGCACCCGAGTCTCCCGCGCGCGGCGCACTATGTAGCGTGCGGTGGTGTAGCGCGCGACAACCGCTTACACCACACCGCTTGCTTCTACACTGTTGGGACCGGTGTCCCTTCACCAAACAATTGAAGCAAATGGCCATTTCTTTCACTATGGCCCATCGGTCGGCCACTGGTTTTCGCGAATACACTCCGCACTCAGACACGGGGTGTTCCGCCACTTTGCAGATACTGCACAAAATTTCTGGTGACTTCCGATTCACTGTTTCACTGTCGCTTGTCATATTCACATGTCCGCTTCGGCGAACTGCAATTTTCTTTGATCGACATCCGGCATAAGGGGCCATCTCCATCAAGCCCACCAGCCATTCTGAAAGATCTTGGATGGTAATGTTGGTTGATCCGCCCTTCCTCGAGTTCAGCCACATGAGTCTTGCCGACATAGGTAACTTTCCGACCATTTCGGTCAGCAACTGTGGTGATGTCAGGTACTTGGCATCAAATCCGCGCACAGTTGCTACCACATTCCTGATGCTGATGGCGTAGTCCGTCAGAGCGTCGGTCGGCGAATCTTCAGTGATGCGAGGGTGGCGGCGCACTCGTTCCAGCATGCTATCCACAATATCTTCCGAATTTCCGAATCGATGTTTCAGCGTCAGAATTATCTCCGTCACGTTATACGGATCGACCAGCAGTGGAGCCACGGCTTCTCGTGCTCTCCCTTTCAGGGCCATCTGTAGTCTGATGATGTTCTCAGCAGCTGATAGTCCACACAGCGCCGTGGACTGCTCATATTGAGCGTAGAAAGTTGGCCACTCGAAGGGATCCCCAGTAAAGTGTGGAAGCTCCTTGGCTCCCGATTGTCGTGCCAAAATCGCTGACACTTGAGCTTCTCCATTGGCAGTGTGCGATCGGGGGCTCTCGGTTTGGCGGTTTCTTCGGATGGCTTCTTCAATCCAAGAAGTCACCATTTCTTCAGGGTCGGGTTGGTTCAAAACCCAATCTCGGGTGAACGCACTCGCTCCTGGGCACCGCTCCGGCAGTGCTGATGGGTTGGAAGAGGTGTGTAAGGCCTCGTCCCTTGCGGTTTCAGCCGCATCTCGGATGGTACGCCTGGCCGCGGCGTCCACAGAAGGTGCCTTGTTCGGGGCACCAGGTGGTTGCTGCTCAATACTCACCAGGCCCTTTTCAGGGCTACCAGATGTGTCGATTCTCGTCGCAGCTCCGGCTGCGCTCATCCTGGGAATCGTCGTCTGGCTGGCAGTACACACGCGGATTAGCGCATCCGCGTGCTCTCGTTGGAGATCTCTTGCGTGTTGTTGCTGTCGACGGAGCTCCGCCCTCAAATGGCGGATGGTGTCCTCCGTCGTCACGGAATCCCGTGTCTCCCTCGTGGAGTCACGGTCTCCGTCGGAACCGGCCTGTTCCGACTCATCTCGATGAAGTTCTTCCTCCTCTCGGTCACGGGCGTGACCCGATCGTAGTCCTGATCGTGACATTGTCGCTGGTGACGTGTAGCTGACGCGTAGAACGGAGATCCGGCTCGAAGGACCAGCTGTTCCGGACGGGAACGCGCAAAAATATGGGGTGATTCCACCGCCTTACGGTCAGGTCAACCTGATGGCACCGATATCGCAGATTCTCAGACGAAAGCGAGATCGTATAAAAATTCGCTGAGAATCTTAGAGCGGTCCAAAGGCTGAAGCAGGAGTCGAGTAGAGAAGAAGAGAAAGTCGCAAGTAGATCTGGAGGTGAACGCAGGAGCAGAACTGAATTCTGGGTTCCTGCGCCACGTAATTTATTTCATCAAAAAATCAGGGCCCGCACGCCCAGGCGCATTTTCAACGACCAGTCAGAGGTCGGCATTTCGGAAACCGACGACACCGACCTCTGTCTGACGGCGGGATCACTACTCATAATTCGAGTCGCAGCTCTATGAGCAGTGGTCCCGTATTCAAAATATTAATAAACATGTAACTAAACATTCTACTATAGTTATAACATACTATTTTTACACATTTATATTATATCTTTCTTTTGTTTCAATAACAAATGTCTCTCAGGTTCATCCTTCATGGAGATAATCGATAAAAAGGGGGCCAGACTCGCCAAGCTGGGTGCAATAATTTCGTATATTTGGTCTCTCTGGCGAGCCTGGCTACACAAATTCAATATTTTTTCTACATAAAATTATGTAAAGCCATATACAAGTGATTGCGAACAAAATCATATTAATTTTTACATTTTATAATTTTTGTATAAAAATGGCGACTTCGGCACGGTACCGATGTCGCAAGAGGGTACTGAATTGTGTTTGATAAAAATGGCGACTTTGGCACGGTATCGATAAAATGGCGACTTCGGCACGGTACTGATGTCGCTAGAGGGTAAAACCGATGCCCCCGGACTGTGGCGATACCGTACTGCAGTCGCCCAATATTACGATTTGGGAAGATTAAAATCTTTTTCAAGAATCAAATCATGCCGCCGCGATTTCTTCTTACATCGCTTACAACATACACAAAAACATTTTTAACAACAAAATTAATCCGATAACGTCCTCCCAGTGATGTCAAAAATAAACTTTAAAAAACATACATACAAAAATTACAATAAATAACTTCGGTTATTTTTAATAAAAAATGCGTCGAGCGCGCTAGGCATACCCAAAGAGTTTTATTTATTCTTGCCCATCTGCGCGCTCGCGCTCACAATTCATGTGATAAAAAATGCAATAATTAATTCTAAAAAATCAAAATACAAAAAAAATCACTTTTTTCTTTAATAAAATGTTCATCAGTGCCAACATTTGGAGATTGGTAAAAAAGGCCCGATTAAGGGCCACCGGTTTTTTCTTGTCCGACACACACCCTATTTAAAAATTGTTTGTTACGGGCGTGTCTGTCCGTAACACCAGCCATACTCAATCTGCGGTCCGCCAAGCTTTTATGTGCGGCCCGAAGCATATTTAATATCAGGAATGCGATTAAAAATAATCTGGCATTGTAAATTAGGAATATCTTGAAATTTTTTTTTTTTTTAAAAGTAATGGAAACTTAAGAGGTTTATGGGTAACATTTTTACATAATTCAATATAAGAAAACATAATAATATAATTTAGATATAAAGTGATTTTTTTATAGTTGGCCGAGTTTTAATATTTTTGTCACATCTGTTTTGAATTTGTGGTCAGTTGTGGCAGGTCATTGTATAGTTTTAGTCCGTTGCAAATTAGTCGGGATTGTTCTGTTTTTGTTTTGGCGTGTGTTATGTGATAGTTTTGAGCCATTCTAGTGTTGTGTTGGTGTTTTTCGTGTATTTTGTGTAATTTTATGTCTTCGTCTTGTATTTCGCCAATTGCTAGTCTGTGAATGATTTTAAGTGTTTCGATTTTTGTAATGCTTTCGATGTTTAATTGTTGTGTTATACGGTATACAGTTTCAGTTGGTCTCCGGTATTTCAGAACATAGACCATTTTTAATATTTTGTTTTGCTATCGTTGGAGTCTGTTTAGGTTAGTTTTGTTTCCGTTTCCCCAGAAGGGTATCAAATATCCTATTCTACTCTTGACGTATGCCTGGTACATCAGAATTTTTACGGTCTTTGGTGTGATTTCGTGTATTTTGTGAAATAGGCTGGTCAGTTTTGTCAGTGAGTCGATTACTTTGTCTATTTGAAAGGTCCATTTGAGATGTCTGTCTATGTTGAATCCTAAGTGTTTAGAATTTTCTAGTTCAGTAAGTGTTTCATTATGTATTTTTATGTCCATTTTATGCGTTTTCTGTTTGGCCTCAAAGTTAATGTAGTTACATTTTTGAGCGTTTAAGGTTAGTATATTTATTTTTGTCCATTCAGTTAATATGGCTATGTCTTTGTTGATTTGTTTTGTGGTTTCTATGTCATTATTGTTTTCGTAAAATATTCCGAGGTCGTCTGCATAGAGTATTATTTTGCCTCTAATATTTAGCTGCTCCAGGTCGTTTATGTATATTATATAGAGTAATGGTCCTAGGATTGATCCCTGTGGGACACCATAGCTGACATTCATATATGTACTTGTGGTTTCGTGTAGTGTGGTGTATTGCTTTCTGTCTTTTAGGTAGCTGTCGAAAATGTTTAGGACGTTGCCAGTGATTCCGATTTTTGATAATTTGTTGACTAGGGTAGTCAGATGTACCGTGTCAAATGCTTTTTTAAAATCGAAAAAGAGTCCGGTCACGTTTTACCCTTCGTCAATTTTTGTCTGTAAGTAATTTAATAAGTTTATCATGGCTGTTGTGGTTCCCTTTTTTTCTTGAAAACCCTGCTGTGTTTTCCTCAGTATGTTGAGTTTATTCAAGTGCTCGAGTAGTCTTTTGTGTATTACTTTTTCAAATATTTTACTAAATACAGTGAGGTTTGCTATGGGTCTGTAGTTGCTGGCTTCGTCTTTTTTGCCACTCTTGTGTATTGGGGTTATTCTGGCTATTTTCAGCTCATTGGGGAAAATTCCGAGTTTCATGTGTCTATTTATGAGTCTTGTGATGGTGGGTATTACTGTGTCTCGTATGATTTTGAGTGTTGATGTTTTGATCTTTTCATATCCGGGGGATGCATTTTTTTTTTAGATTTTTTATTATTAGCTTGATTTCTCTGAGGTACATTGAGGCGTTTGTTTTTGGGTCTTGTGGTGGTGTTGCTTTTTTCGGTTCATTGATTTGTGTTGCTAGGTTTTCTCCGACTGTAGAGAAGAAAGTGTTTATGGTTTTCACTATTTCTTGCGGATCTTCTGTGATAGTTCCATCTTCTTTCTTTATTCTTTTTATGTTGTTTTTTTTTTTAAAATCTGAGCGGGATACAATGCTATTGACAATTTTCCAGATGCGCAAACAAAAAGAAAAACTACTGTCATTTTAAAAACGGCGATTTCTATGGTTTAAGAACGAATTTGTTTCAACCATTGATAGTTTCAACCACAGAGTGTAAGTTTTGTGTTTGTCATCTTTTAGCCATTTTTTAGTGATCCTCATATTCCACATTCATCCATTACTGTCAGTAAAATCTCATCTTCCAGTGTGTCGAATTCTTTTTTGAAATCTATAAATATTATTCCAACTTTTTTGTATCATTCAAATAATCCACACAATATTTTGAGTGGGTATACTCTTTATACATACTGATCATCATCATCATCATCATCATCATATATATTAAAGTTGTAAGGTAGTTTCCGCGATATATATATGTTTGATTGTTTGTCGCCAAAATGGACATTTCGATTTTTTGTCGTTTTTTTCTCCGTTTTTGCGCGCTTTTTTGCGGTTTTCTCCGCGAGTATACGCGATAAAAATATTTGGTAAAAAAATTATGAAAGATGATTAGTTTCCGCGTACAAATTTTTTACTTAAAATTTTTTTATTCTTCTTCTTTTTTTTCTGCGGCTGTTTGAGTGAAAATGGGTTTTTACTGCATATCTCGGTGTTTTGCCATCAGATTCAAAATAAAAGTATGACGTTTTGTGTAAAATCAGACCATCTTTCTTTTTTACGTACATCAATTTTGCGTGGCATTCTTTCTCGGCGACATGCAAAAATAAATCCCCGTTTTCGCGAGACTGCCCTGTAGGCGTACTTTTAACGAAATTAAAAAATCGAGTACCGGGTTCTAACGACAGTTAAAGGGGCCATCTTTTTCGCATTTTTTGAATTTTTTTTACCCCCTCCACTTTTCTCGGTACGCAGTCGAAGTCGAAATTTCCGTTTCTTTAATAACTCGGTCAAAAAGAATTGCACAGACACGCAAGTGGCATCACCGCGTGGCGCTCGACGGTGCGCATCTTTTTTATTGAAAATAATTACTCCCAAACGCGTGTCCAAGCAGCGGCAATCTTTTTAGTGCGTTTTTTCGGCGTTTTTTATATATTTGTATGCTGCTCCGCAACGGGGAGGCCTACATTCATCAACTGTACCCCACTCGATAGAGGATGAGTGCCGTTAGCGAGTGTATTGAAAAATATTGTTCCAAAGTGAAACGTTTTTGCGTGACGGAAGCTTACATCCGGATTTCACTATTTCGGCCGTAGCTTCGCAGCTGTAAGACGGATTGAAATTTTAAAATATACGTTTTGTAGGGCCCAGTTTTTCACAGATTACTTTATTTTTAGATTTTTTTTGGCTTCATTTTTAGAAAATTTACGAGCAAAATCAGATTATTTTTTTATGAATTTGTAATTTAAAGCAATTCGTTGTCATTTGTTTTTCCGTTTTGCCAAAACGTCGCTGTAATCTTTGTTGAATTTCAGTCTGAGGGCAACCTCCATGACGGGCGGATGCGTAGGAGAATTTTCGTATATTTTACGTAAATTCAATCATTATTTATTATTTGATCGTGCAATGGAACCGAGAGTGACATCACCTATAAATTGTCGAACTCGAGCTGTATATATATGAAGCCTTTTTCTTACAAGGCCATTTTAAGGGTTTTTTAAACTTATTTTCGCACATATTTAGGGTTTTATCTGCAAGTTTAAATGACAAACACAATTAAAAAAAAATTACAATAGACAAGTCTTTACCGAGTGACATTTTAACATTTATTTTCTACATCTTCTTCTTTGTTTATCACAAAGTGGTTTATGTAACTTTTTATCGTCCATATTAACGGTTTTCTCTACAAGTATGAAAGACAATGACAATTTAAAATAAATTTATGCATTTGATTTCACGTTAATTTTTTACAGGATTTTAATATTTTATAATAAAGAGCGCTTTTTAGTATAAAATTAACGCTCAATACTGACTGTAATAATATTTTGAAGAATTAGGAAAAGCACGTTTTTTTTTGCGGAGGGTTGAAAAGATTACGTGGACACATTTTAGTTCTTTTGAATATTTAAAACGGAAATAAAAATTTTAAAATTTGTCATACATGTATTTTTTGGAGTTATTTTGTTGAAATTTTTTTTCGAAATCTGTTTTCGTCGCGGAATTGTCAACAGTTTTTTCGTACGTATGTAACTCGAACGTTCGTTCGTACTTTTTTGGAGATATTTTGTTGAAATTTTTTTTCGAAATCAGTTTTCGTCGCGGGGAGGGGTGGAGGGGGACTTATATTTTCATACATTTATTTATGTTATTAGACTTGCAAATTTTATTTTCAAAAATTACGGAAATGTTTCATTAGAGGCGAGTACATATTACTTTTTTGAAAAACTAATTTCTACGTTGTACATTTCATTACATTTTCCAATTTATTTTGATATTCCCTACAGGGGGTCTTTGGGGTTTCATTAGGAGTAAAATTATGAAAATATGTCATACATAAATTTTTTTGGATATATTTTTATTCTTTATTTATTTTCGTCGCGCGGGGGAGGACTTATGTATTCATACATTTATTTATGTTATTTGACTTGCGATTTTAACTTTGGCGAATTACGGAAATGTTTCATTATAGGTCAGTACATATTATTTTTGATTTTTTTTCTACTTTGTACGTTTCTTTACATTATTCAATTTATTTTGATATTCCTTACAGGGGGTCTTGGGGGTTTCATTAGGAGTAAAATTTTGAAAATTTGTCATACATATATTTTTTTGGAAATGTTTTTATTCTTAATTTATTTTCATCGCGCAGGGGGAGGGACTCATACATTTATTTATGTTATTTGACTTGCGATTTTAATTTTGACAAATTATGAAAATGTTTCATTACGCGTTTCAACCGCGTAGCGGGCGATTTGACGGAAGAGTGGGCGTTTCGACCGCGCAGCGGGCGATCCAACGGCAGAGTGGGCGTTTCGTCCGCGCAGCTATTTGGCCTTTACGCGGCCATTTCGAACATTTCGAATACATTTTGTTTTTAAGTTTTTCGGTGTTTACTCTCGAACGCGCAGTCCGATTTTCGCGATCGGGGCGTCACCGGAAAGGGGAGCTCGGCGCGCAGTGTTAACCTTCTTCTTCGTTACTCAACCAACAGTGAGTCCGTCTTCTTCTTCTTCGTTACTTAATCATCAGTGAATCTGC
>JADDOH010015024.1:0-29157 GCA_016648135.1 Agrypnia vestita
GGATTCTGTAATTCCTACAAGTATAAACAACCCCAATCTTACCAAATCCATTTTATGTAGTGAAAGACGCGGGACTTATATTCTTCCTAAAATGTAAAATGAACCCGGTCTAGATGAAACATCCTTATTTAGTTTCAGGACAACGAGGTTTACGCGTTACACGAGGAATATGATATAACCCGATCTAAACGAAGGTAATTTTATATAATTTTAGGACAACGGAACTTACAAATTTCATAAGGTATATCGTGAAGCCAATCTAGGCGGAGACACTACGTATATTTTAAACAGAGTAAGAGTTTAAATTTTATCATCAGGCCTAATAAACCGCAAGAATGTCCTAGGCATAGTAAACAAAATAGCGGTCAAAGCTGTAGTGTTTCTATGTTCACACTTTTTAGCTCAAAACGAATACTATAATTTTCACATTTATAATACAAGACGCGAATTTCTAAACGAATCATTTTAAAATAGTTCTGATTGAAATCTACATGTTTCATATTTATTAAATGAAGGCGCGAATTCTAAACGAAACACTAACATTGCTCAAAAACGGGACCCGATATTTATATATGCTTAAAATGAAACGCGAATTCCCGAATGATAGCATTTTATATAACTAAATGTAACGAAATCTTATATAGTTTATAAATAAGAAGACCCGGCCCCAGGCGGTTTTTATATATTTTCAATATAACGAGGCCCCATAACATCTTTATAAGTATAATACAACCCCGGTCTATCGAAACAATGTACTAGAAGTTTTTATATGTTTGAATACATGATATACGTTTTTTTATACGCGTTTTTATACGCGAGATTTACGTTTTCGTACAATACAAAGTAACCCAAATTATACAACCGCGAAGTTTACACCACTCCTAAAGTATGACCAGAACTAATTGAAACATTTTTCCATAGTTTAAGTCCGCGAGGCAAATATCTTTCATAAAATATGAAATAACCGAATCAAATTAAACATATTTTTACCTTATAGGCTTTCCCCAACGCGTGTAATAATCCCGGCCACATGGAACGTTTTTATATGTTTTAATAACGCGGGACCTATGTTTTCCTATACAATATAAGATAACCCGGGCCGAACGGAAGCAATTTTATATACTTTATAAAATAGTGAAACTTGTACTTCTGTATACCGTAAATAAACCCCGGCCCCCACGAGACTATTCTATATAATTTTTTTAGAATAATGAAATTTCATACATCTGTAAAATTGTAAATAAGTCCCGACTCTCACGAAATTACTCTATATAATTTTAGACGAAATGGAAATCTAGATTATTATGGGCTGAACCTGATACCCCGCGAGATCAGCTATATATTTTTCACTAGACGTATTTTTAATCCCAGAATTTATTCGCTATAATTTTAACGGACTCTTACTATTAACCATAAACAAGAGAAATTATTAAAATAAACTAAATATCCTTTCAATAACTAAAATAAATCCGGTCTAATCGAAACATTTCATATAACGAAATATTATATGCCTTACAAATGTAAAAATTAAATGTGACCAAGTTAAATTAATTAAATTTTAGCAAAAAATAGGTAATTTTATAAGACTTATTTAAAATCGAATCTGTTAGTAACAACCCTTTTATCTTTTAACAATTTCCCGCGTGTTTAGCATAAAATAGGTATCTTTATAACGCACAGCTAGTTTCCAGAGATCCGCCAATACTATACTTAGTAAAACGAGAATTTAACTAAATTTGAACTCTACCGTTTCCTGAAATTCTGCGAATATTATTCTGTGAACCTAGTAAGACGACAAAATAATTAACTTTATAGAACATAGTGATTTCCGAAGTTCCGATATGCCAGATTAATTACCTTTATAAAATAAAATCAATCCCGTACTCTGAGTTAAAACTCTTTTGACAGGACCTCGCGTATTTAGCATAAGATAGGTATTTTTACAAGATTTATTAACAATTTCCCGCGTGTTTAGCATAAAATAGGTATCTTTATAACGCACAGATAGTTTCCGGAGATCTGCAAATATCAGTTCTATATATGCCGGACTAATCAACTTAATAAAGCGCAGTAATTTCCGAAGTTCTAATATGCCAAATTAATTACCCTTTATAAAATAAAATCAAACCCGTACCCCCCTTTTCTTTTATCGTGAGCAATGTCGAAGAGTATGATTACCCGTACACAAATTTCACTAGAAATTAAACTATAATTTTCACCCACTGAGACACTCTAAGTCGACGGTAATTATCACTCACGGTAATTATCACTCAAAAAACAACCGACGCAGATTTTGCGCTCTCGTAGACCGTCACCAACTGCCTGATTTCTGCTGTGTCTTGACATTTTAAACCCCCCCTAGCAGCCAAAGGTCCTAAGTCGTGTGTTTCCAGGATTTTCAATATCCTACTTTCCTTGAAACCAAATTCTTTGTTCCTAAGATTCAATTTGGCAAAAAAAACCCATATCTCCACTCGGATATGTCAGTTGATCCCACCTCCTATTGCCGTCTCTATCTCCATCCCTGTGCCCGTTTGGGACGGACTTGGTGGCTTCAGACGGTTTGAACTCGCTTCACAAGCGCGATAATTAATTTTTAATATTTAATTTCTAAGTTCAGTCCATATTGTCGTTTGATCAACCGTAACCACAATCTATCGGGTACTCCCCTAATCATAGTTGATGTTTCTTCATTATCTACCATTATCATGTCCCGTTCTCCCGTATTTTCACTCGTCTTTATCGGAAATTTAACGTTTCTTGGCCGCTATATCATGGGGTCAATTTCCATATATTCACCACGTGCACACTGCATACCTAGATATAACAATCATCCAAAGGCACTATACCTAATTTTAAATTAATTTTGGGCGATCTTTCCTCGTGGGTCCCCAATGAATCCTGTCTTTTGGCCGCGACTCTCCGCGCACAGGGACGTATTAGCTCCCTCCGTTGCGGAATTTAAACATAATTTGTAACCATTTATTATTATTTTTATTGGCAGTAAGATTGATCCACAAGATAACTATGTTACATAGACAGTGAATATTCTCGAACAATATAATACTGGAAGAGTACTATTCGCTATAACACAATAAACTATTAATGTAAGTTAAATTAAATTTTTAAATTCAGTGGAAGATTTTTAAGATCGTTTTGCTTTTAATTTTTTCCCAAAACAAAATAAATAAACAAATAAATAAACACACAGATACACACTCACACAACCCACTATTGGACATGTTTTTATTATTCTTTTATCGATTGTATGTATGTGTTTTCGCGTAATTGGCCCAAAACTCTGTGCATCAATTATTGTCTTTTCTTCAAAGATTGATTAATTATATGGCTGTAAGAAACCCAATAAATGAAAACAAATAAAACAAATAAGTAAATAAACCTCCAGTGCCGCAGGCAAGGCGTCGGATTAATTCAGTGCTCATTCATTGCCAAGGCACTGGACGCCTCCGCTGATAACTATATACCGCTCACCATGTTCTTAGAGGTGTGTTGAAAGATTGCTAGTATCTGTCGAATCGGTCTCAAGTAGTTGTCTGTATTTGTACGCTTATCATTATTACATGCTCTTGCTATATCCGTTCCACTTCACATTATTGTTCCTCCCGTCTTCGAATTTCTATCACACTATGTTCTCCTATGTTTTTGGTACTTATATGCTTGCTTTTTACTTGCATTTACTCCTATATATATTTGTTTCATTTATCCATCCATCTATAAGATCCCCATACGCTTTATCCTTTCATTTCATGTGTATATGAGCCGCAAATTCATATTATTTTATTTACAATATTCTTATCTAGATACACTTGTTCCAATTATGTTTTGTGGTTATTACTACCAAACCCGGCGAAATCTGAGCTAGAATAGCCAATCGTATACACGTTACCCGTCCTGTTGAAACTACGCTAACGTCGGACAGGTTTGTAGTGATTACATAGTTAATATATTGTATCTATATTCGAGTATATTATTTTCTTGTCGTGCCATTAATATGCTTACACGTTATCGTTATCTCTTTCCTAACCGTATATACCGTCATTGCACAATTACCTATCTGTTGTAAAAGCCTGAAGAGCGTTAGTCTACAGATAAATATAATAGAATTATAGTTAACTTTTCTATCTGCCTACGTTATCCGATTCCCGCGAAACGAAAATAAATCATTATCCGCTCAGTTAAGGTCACCCCTCTGGTATATCGTATACGTTTTAATCCGTGTTATTACAAATTATTTATGGGCGTTTTCCTCTCGCGATCCCCCGATTAGACCTGCCTTCCTTAGTTTTGCTCAATATTCTGCCTCTCTGTTGCACGGGGATCCACTCGAGATGAAGATATACGGCTCTCAAACGATTTCAAAACCCGAGCAAAAAAGTCAATAATTCAGAAACCTCGTGGAACTGTCAATATCATCGTCACCTTAGAGTAGACGTTAATCGGTTTTTTAACGGCCCTAAACGCAATAATCGCGACCCAAATCTACGAAAGCCGTGTTCAGTATTTTTTTTGGGAAGCACATGTGGACCGCTCGGACCGCGCCGATCGTCAACCATTTGTACCAAACGCGGCTTTACCACAAGATTAATATGTTTTATAAGAATTGAATATTAACTGCTCGTAACCTATATCCGATCAATCGCTACTAACTCCCTCCCAATACTAGCGTTTCATCATTCCCAAATTTTTGTAGCTCCAATACTACGGCCAGTTTAGCTCAATTTTTCCCCGCGTAGCATTTAAATCATCTTAGAGTTCAAAATAAAAATAATATAATAAAAAAAAAAATCTATAGAAACAGGTGATTCATCACAAACTGATTAACTACTATAGTTTCGAGAGCAGTATTCCTTTTGATTATTGGGTAGAGTCGGGACTGCCCTTCACGAAACCGTAGTAGTAATAAATAACTCAAAAATAAAAATAAGATTAGGTTTTATGGTAAGGACTCTTGCTTCGTGATCCAAAGGTCGCGGGTTTGAATCTCACTCCGGTCCAGCAAGTTAGTACTAGCATTTTCATAGCACAAGCGTTTAGCTTAATTTTAAAATAGTAAGAATATTGTTGTGATACGTATTTCGTGTTCGCATCTCTATTTTAAAAAAATAATAATTACGTGTGTGTGAAGTACAAAGATTAAATATATTTTTAATTAAAATGTTGTACCACGAGGTGACTGTCAAATTATTTATTCAATGATTTATAAGAAAATAAATAAAGCGTGTAACTTACCAAAATTGGGCTCATATGCATATGTGCGATAATTCCAATAAACTGATCTGTTTACTAGGTCTGGCACACTTACCTGTAACAAAATAATAAGTGCATATGAATATTTAAGAACTAGAAAAGGTTAAAATTAATTTGTAAATACGGAAGAACACGGAACATACTTCTTAGAACGGAACTTAAACATTAGATCTTAATGTAAGTTTCTATTCGAGGCCGAAAATACAATAAACTTCTTATCAGAATACGGAAGAAGAAACTTCTTAGAACGGCATTCAAACCTGGGATCCAAATGTAAGTTTCTATTTAAGGCCGAAAATACAATAAATTTGTTATAAGTGAGTTTATCAAATATAATTAATTGCAGCATTTTTTACGTTCTTGAGGCAAATAAATCCATTACAATAACTATACTATGTTTAATGTTACATATATAATGTTTGCATTAACCGTTAGGACATAGAAAATAAACTTTTAAGCAGAAAAAAAAGAATAAAAGAGTTGTTATAGATCAAAGAAAGTTTATATATTATTAATATGAGTCTACGAGTAGCTTTTAATAAGACTCTAAGGTATGGTAGAGTATGTGATTATGTTTTTGGATTGTGCTAAAGCAAGTTCTTTTCAAATAAATAAATTGACTCTTTTGTGAAGTCTTTAAATACACTAACACTTGAAATACGATTACATGTGGAAACTGAATTCGCGTTCAATGGCTGGATTACCGAGGGCGCCATTTTATTTAATTATCGAAGAAGAGGGCAATTCTTCTTTTTTCCATTAAATGACTAGGATTTTCAAAAATTGGAATTCTATTATGAACAATGGCAACTATAAGGCTTAATGAATAGGTATTTTTTTAAAGCTGTATAGTGACAATGGAGAGATTTGTAACAATTTCTGAGAAATGAATGATTAAACTTCGTTCCAGTTAAGTAAAGGGTTTTGTTTTATCGTTTCCATAACTCTGTATCGAAGATAATCATCTTGTTCACAGAACTTCTGTCTACCTATGCACTTACTTAAACTTTTGTTAAATTACATATTAGTTAGAGAACGAGAACTGCTTGGAATATTTCTAATTTATTGTGTAACTAAAGTACAATTTTGCCAAAGAACCAAAATACCAGAAAAAAATCGGCATTCTCCCGTGATAAAAGGCCGGAAAAAATGTTGAAGAGATGATGGAAAGAAAGTATCGGAGTGGAAGCTTCGGACTGATATAAGTGCTGGCCATCTTCAAGCTCGATGGAACGACATTCGGCGGCCAGCAGTTGGATGAGAATGGTTCAAAAGAAAGAATTTGTGATCCATGGAATTGGCCAATATCCTCCATTGAAGAGAAGTACTGAGGAATAAAAAAATTATGTCACGTGTCTGTCCCAACGCATGATGAATAAATACATAATATTTTTTTACAAACTTATCTATATCTTCGCTGACAATTAACATTAATTTAAAATTTAAAGTAATATCAAAATTATTAACTCTTGATAGGGAGCTTCAAAATATGTTTTGGTCCTTCGAGCTGGATGAGTTATTTTTTATTTTATTTGATATGAGACGACTATTAGGTACAGAATATATAAGAAAACAATACAAAACTTATTAAACACTTGTATATATTTTTTTTATGTTATGATCACAAAATAAAGTCTTCTGTCATTCAATAGCTAATTTATTAGATAGAAAATAATAATTAGTATTTATGTCGGTTTTATTTATCGTCGTTGGGGTGAAAATCCCACCATGCGCCAGTTTGGGGGAAATTGCTTTAAAAGCTGCTTAGTAGTCGTCCCGTTTTACCGTAAGGGAAAATCTAAGGCTAAGAGAAAATATAAAATATAAATTTTTTGTCCCCTACGTGTACCGCGTACAAACGCCCCTTCACATAGTTTTTATGATCTTGTAAAATTAGATTTTGGACTCGTATCGGAATTTTTTAAACAGGCTGCTAAAGACAATAATTTATATTTATGAAGCAAAATTTTGCATTTTTAAAATACAATTAAAAAATATGCAGATTGTTTGATGATGAATGAGATTTAATGAAAAGAAGCAATTGGGAAAATTACGTTTGAAAATTAATTTCTCCTTAATATCCACCACCTCTCTGCTGGAATTCCTCGAATCCTGGGTAGATAGGAACCTAAGAAATAAGAACTGATAATGCCCTTTGATAACACAGCCACCCAAACTGTCGCTAACGGTTGATGAAAAGGCCTTTGATGTTTGAGTTTGGGAGATCCCCTGCTCCGGTACCTGTAATTCTGATTATTAACTTTACCATTTAAATGAAAATGGTTCGAAGAAGAAAATGTTGTTGAAATTGGTGAACGACTCGAACATTGTACCAACGAATCTTTTTCGTGCAATTCACCCATCAGATTCTAAATCATGCAATCCCATAAAAGTGTAATTTTAAGTTCAGTTTCGAAAGTCGACACCTAAGTTAATGATGATATAGCCATAACAGCAGTGAATGGTACCCGCATCTTACCCAGAACCGTTTTATGAGGAACAACTCCTATATCCGTCCTGCTCATTTGTCGTAGTTGACTTTTATTTAACACTACAAGCAAGAACGTGCTGCCCCATACCGGTCGTATAAACATAACACAAAAATATCATTGAAAGATTTTGCAGATACTTCGTGGTGCAACATAATAATTTAAAATATGTTTTACTTTACTTTGTAATGCACACACACAATATGAGTTATTAAATTACTACTATAGTTTCGAGAGCAGCAGTCCCTCTCATCACCAGGTATAGATAATAACTAACTTCAATACAAAATTTATCAATCTAATCGGGTAGGTCAGGGGGGCGCGCGGTGTGGAAGGGTATTTTTTCCCCGAACAGCTCTAGGAGTGGTGAAGTGGATTGAATTGTGATATTATTTATTAATGTGTTTCTAGAATTCAATATTTTTAGGATTTCAACGGTTTTCAAACTATTCATTATCCATCGTCTATGAGAAACCGAGTGGAGTAACCGATGGATAATGAATAATTATGATAAAAAATACCCTTCCCCACCGCGTGCCCCCATGACCTACCCGATTAGATTGATAAATTTTGTATTTAAGTTAGTTATTATCTATACCTGATGACGAGAGAGACTGCTCCTCTCGAAACTATAGTAGTAATTTAATAATTCATATTGTGTGTGTGTATTACAAAGTAAAGTAAAACATATTTTAAATAATAACACAAAAAAGTCATAACAGCAGAACGTTTGCGAGTCAATAAGCCAGGATTTCCTCGTACAGACTCGTTAACATGCGTGATATTATTTTCGCTTCTCCCGTTCTGTGGCCGCCCGGTTTTCTTCATATTTAGTATGAAACTGGACTCCTCGAAATTCGTGAGACACTATTTATTTGACAATACTCGAACATTGTATAATCGGCGGTGAGCACAAATTGGGTGACTTAAGAATATTTGTTTTCGTTGAAGTTGTTCCCCCGCTTAGTGATCCATTGCAACTAAATTTCCAAAAAACTAAATTTTTTGCGCTATTACTTGAACAGAAAAACTTATGATCCAGACTGTATAATTATTCTGTACATAAACATTCTACATTAAAACTCAGTTAAGTTATTAATAATTTAAATATTTGCTTTAAACTTTAATTTAAGTTTTAAGACCTTCTGATTGATTGAGTTCATTAATTCAAAGCTATCAAACTCAAAACGTCAAAATTGGCGGCATTACACTTTTATAAAATAACTGTCAAGGTACGGAAATAGCAATATTGCTATTTCCCGAATAAGTCTGATTGACGATTCATAATAAAAAAGAAAACAGGAATCTATATGTTAAGGAGACTAGTTTATACAGGGTTATTTGGAAATATGAAAATATATACCTGCTTGGATTATGAGTCGAAAATTTTCAAGCCATTATGACCTGATATCAATAGTTAAGGAGACAAGCGACATCAAAGTTTGCATTTTTTTCCTATATTTCTGACTTATTTTTGGCAAAACGTTGGACTATCATTACAGTAACTTATTTTTTGTAAAACGTTGGAATATCATAACAGTAACTTATACCGAATATGAAAAATTCATTCCCTTTAACAAAAGTCAAATTAAAAAATAAAAACCTTCGAATTCCAATTGGAATACATTCCAATTGGAATTTTTCAGGGTTTTTATCATTTTATTTAATCTGTATTGAAACTAATGAATTTTTCGTACTCGATATGAGTCACTGTCATGATATCTTCTGTGTATAATTTTCTGGGATATTCTGCCGTGTATATGTGACCTCTCTGGCCAACGTTTCGGATCCCATTGCAGGGTCCATCATCAGGGCTAATGTGGTGAGTGAGTGTTGAAGTGTAGGTTAAGTATTGCCTTGTAATACCGTACCGAAGTCAAGGTGTCTCCAAGTTTGTGTTATGTTAAATACTGGATTGCGGTACCGTGTCGAAAGCAAGGTGTGTGTCTTGATGTAGTGTGTTATGTATCTACTAACGGATGTCGGACTGTGCGGATCGTCGATTTGATTTATCCTGCAGCGCCGGATACCACGATGTTTTTAACTTGAGACCGTCATCCCTATTAATGTTTACCGGGTGCTTGTATATTTCAATTGCTTCTTTGACCAGACGCGTGTGGTGACTTTTGGGCTTTCCTAAGATTTTCGGCTCAAATGAAAAAAGGTGGCCCGTATCTAGTGCTCAGCCAATGCCGATTTTTCCGGGTGACCGAGTTTGCGTGCTCTTTTATGCTCATCAACCCTATTTGAAATCGTGCGTGCTGTTTGTCCCACATACACTTTGTCGCAATTTTGATAGTTGAGCCTATAAACACCGTCGGTCTCAAGGGGATCCCGATCCTTCGCTGGTCTTAAGAGGTCCTTAACCTTGTTGTTTGTGACGAACACTGTCTTAATCTTCTGTTTCTTGAGCACTTTGGCAATCCTGTCTGTCACATTATGGGTATAAGGCAAGAAAGCAATCCCTTTGATCTCAGCTTCTGTGTTTTTCTCAGCGCTGTTAGATTTGGCTCTTATGATGTGCCGTATCTGCCGTCTTTGGTATCCATTGCTTTCTAGCGCGTCGCTCAGTGTACGAATCTCCTCCTGCAGATGTTCTTCTTGGCATATTCGTTTAGCTCTCGGACAACCTAAGGATATTTTTAACTGTCATGATTTTTAGATTTAAGATGTTCTTTTATTGTAATTTTGTAAAACCTCTTTTAAAAATAAAGACTTTAAGCATGGGACATTGAAGGTTTTGCGCGACCGACTCGCCTGGTCTTGCTTCTTGTAATGCTGGGACGCAAGGCCGGGCGGAGAGGACGCTTTAGCATAAAATAATGCCAACCAGGCGGCGAATGTGTTGGGCTGATATGGATGCTTCGGCGCATAAAACAGCCCAGGGTATGTGGTGGGTCACCTTCAATGTCATGATAGTTCAACGTTTTACAAAAAATATGTCAGAAATATTGAAAAAAAAATGCAAACTTTGATGTCGCATATCTCGACTTTTCGACTCATAATCAAGGCAGGAATATATTCCTGCGAGGTTATTAATGTTTTCCAAATAACCCTGTATATTGAAATAACATTGAAAATTACCCAGTTATTCAAACTTAAATACGGTTTAGAGGTCATTACAAAGATAATTTTAATACACACGATTTGTCCCTTGTATACCGAGTTCAGCCAAGAAAGTAATGTTTAATTAAGACGTCCTGTAATATTATAATAAAGTAATGAGTCTAATATAAATTAATGAGATTTCAAGCGGAATATTCTGCGCCGCTCTTCATATCTGCTAAGTTTGGACAGGCGGGAACTTTGCGCTTCCGGCCGCCGATGTTCCCGCTCGGCGTCGCGGCGCTGGCGTCGCGTCGCTTCCGTAACCAGCTCGGTTCGTTCGTGTTTTATTTATTAAAATTGCAACAAGTGGTTAACTTGAAATTGAAAAATACTCCTCACAAGACTTTATCTTTGAAAATTTCTTCAGCCTCCTAATCTAAACAACAATAAAAACTTAACTTTTTTTTATCACGATAGAAGATATTTATACGCAGTTTTTCTGGTCATGTTATCAAAATCTATTTTTTTAAACATTATAATGGTTTAAAAATGATTATTGTTACACATTACCTATAAATATTGAGCATTTGTGTGAGCATTGAGCAACAAAGTGAAGAAAGCTAAAGGTAACAGTGTAATTCGATTAGGTAATATGTAGAGTGAAAAGCAAAAATAACGATATCCAAAATTGAATGCAATCATCAAGAATTACTAATATATAATGTAACAAATTCAAGATTTTATTGGAAACATAGCTTGTATACTTATTTTAAACGTGATTTTGGAAGGGACAGATACAAAAAATCTACAAATTAATTACATTTTAAATTAGTAATCTTTGGTGACTGCATTTAAAACATTTTTTAATTTTTTTGGATTTGCTGCCTTTGCTTTTATATCCCATATATAATCTATGTACGAGAAATATCTTCGAATGATTGAGTAAAGTAAACCTTATAGAAAATGCAAGTAAAACGATTAACACTTATAAAAAAATATTTTTGCTCCAAAAAACGCTTTTATAAATTAAATAATAATTACATTACGATTTTAAAATAATAACCCATTTTTTAACAACACAATAATTTAATTTTAAAAATTCAACACGTTTCGGTACCGATGCTCCCTTTTTCAGGACAATAAATATAGTATTTATGTAAATTCTCTTGACGAAGGGAGCACCGCTCCCAAACGTGTGAATTTTTATAAAAAAAATTAAGCGTGGTCAAAACAAAGTGTTCTTATTATTTTCAGGTTTGTATTTTCTGGGGTATTATGCCGTATTATTACAACCTTTTCGGCCGACGTTTCGGATCCCATTGCAGGGTCCATCATCAGAGCTGATGTGTTGATAATACCGCAGAAAACACAAACCTGAAGATTCTGAGTGGCCGTGATAACCTAGAAACATTCTGATAATTATCTTATTTACAAAATAGTGTCAAAGAAAGGAATGTGAAAAATTTGGAAAAAAACATTTCATTAATCGGATAAACACGGACGTCAGAGGATTGCTTAGAATATTAAATGGCTATTGTTCAAGATCTGCATTGGTAGCATAGCGTTTTACTCCTTCTAGGTTCGGAGTGTTTACTGCTGACACAGCGTCTTATACCGTCTATTTGAGGTTAAAATAAATATTTTTTAGATAATATTTCACAACAAAATGTTTCGCACGGTTCATTTCATCCTCGAACAGCAATAAATCCGGAAAACTGGAATAAATGAATGAATGAATATTTTTATTTTCTCATTATTTCCCGATTTTTCAGCCTGGAGAGCGGACCAGAGGGGAGAAGCGAAGAGTTGTCCGGGCCCAGGGGTCTTCCGGCGGAGGAAGGGTGCCAAGGAAACCGGAAGCCAGGAACTCTCTTCGTAATTAACTCCTTCAACAACGAAATACTTCTTTTTTTCTAGACCTTGTTCTCATAACTGTTAACATTTTTCGCGAAGGAAGATTTATCACAATTGTTAAATACAGTCTTCTTCTTCTTCATCAGCCTTCGTCTTTCCACTGCTGGATGTAGGCCTCTTCCTTATTTTTCCATTCTTCCCTGTTGTTGGCTAATTGTAGCCATTTCTTTCCCCCCACAGCGAAAATATCATCGGCACATCTCTTTTGAGGTATTCCGATGCCTCCTCTTTTATTTTCCCAAGGTCTCCATTTCAGAACTCTGGGAGGCCATCTTGTAGTATCCTGTCTTGCATCGTGTCCTGCCCATTGCCATTTTAGCTTCGCTACTCCACTACTGTATTCTATCTCTTAGGCTTACTCCAAGCATGGATCTATCCATGGATCGTTGCGTGCATTTGAGCTTTTCTACACTTTTCTTTGTAAGGGCCGTAGTCTCCATTACGTCCAATCCATACGTCATCATGGCAGTATGCAGGATTCAAAGTCTTTTTTTTTAGGCTAAAAATATAGTATGTAGTTGTTAAGTAATCGATAACGCATTCTATCAGCAATAAAAGTATCTGGATTCGAGCCATGGTTGTAACAACTTCTTTTCAATAGACAGTTTTTATCAGCTTGATATGCTGTATTTATTCTATCAATCTCGAAGAAGTGTTGCGCCCGCATGTGCCTTGCATGGTTTTTTGAATCGTCGCTTAACGATGCATGACATTTTTCTAAAAGGTTTAAATAAAAAAAATATAAAATGATCATTAAATTAGGTGAAAAGATAAACTATTTTATCTTTACACGAGTAAGATTATATATTTATATTTTGTCATTTATGTTTCAAAAGTATTAAAATCTCTGATATGCGAAGTATTATAGGTCGATCACAATCAAAAGACCATTCCCTAGCTTTGTCCGGTAAGAAGAAAGCGGAGGAAAGTTGCCTGGCAAGCCCGTATTACAATCTTCAATATGATATTCCAAATAAATATATATTTTTTAGTTTAAAAAAGGTTAATTACTTACTAGAAAAACTTCTTTTGTGTTCATTTTTTACATCGTAACAACACACATATTTTTTGCGCACATTCTTTTGAACGCGGTCTAGCTATAGACTGCTTTCCATCACGCCGTTTCCCCGCAGGGGTAGGCAGAGAGGATAGAGCGCCATACTCTTCTGTCCTGACATACAACTTTCGCTTCGTCTACATTGATACATCTTCGCATGCAAGCTCGACGGTTGTTCAGGCTTCTAACAGGACCATCTTCCAGTATCTGGTTAATCTGGTCATGCCACGTCTTCCGTGATCGCCCTCTCTTTCTGGCGCCGTCAACACTTGCATCATATATCTTTCTTACCATTCTTTCCTCATTCATTCGCTCAACATGCCCAAACCACCTGAGCGACCCTATTTTTATTCTCTGTATTATGCTACGATCAGCTTTACATTCATTCCTAATATCTTCATTCTTTACTCTATCATACATGGATTTACCACACATACGTCTAAGGGACCTCATCTCCACTGCATTCAATCTACTTTCGTTCCTATAGACTGAATATATTCAAATATAGATTTTTTACATGGATTAGGTATTACATAAAAATATGGGTGAAAAATCTATAGTCTGCAAGTTGAGTAATTGAATTGACTTAAAAATGTGTTATTTTAATACAGTATTTAAAGGTTCCTTAAATATTTCTTATCTTTAAACAAAGTGAAACTAAAATATTTGCTTCGTCTCCATTCTTCTTACATCAGATACTCCTTCAGATTTTTTCTGCTCGAGAGTTCAAGGCGCAGAATATGCCTTGACAGGGTTGTAGTAGGGGTTGGAGGGGGTGGGCTGGGCAGCGCCGTGATTGATTGGTGGATTCAGGGGGATATTATTCTTTCGGGCGGTAAATCTTAACCAGCAGAGATCAAGAAGCGAATGGCAGTATGATGTATTGCTTCAGTTTTTGTTGTTGATTGAAGATTTGCGGGAATATTAACGTGGAACGAAGTCAATCAATTTCTTATAAAGTAAACACAACAAATAAATAAATTACAATGAAAAAATATAATTTTTTGGTGTCTAGCTACTATGACATTATCAACTCGAGGAATTATCTGAGACACAAATTTTGTTTTCTAAGATTCCTCGTATAGTCACTGTGTCCCAGAAATTCGCTCTCCAGCATCTCACTTCTCAAATCCATTAATAATCGATGTTCCATTCGCTAGTTGGGAGAATTGGAATCTCCCTAGCAATAGTTAAAAATATGTTTGTTACTTAATTTTAAAATTAAATAGTTGTATAGTAGGTACCTAGTTGGCGAATTCGGATATATATATTTTTTTAATGGTAACAGCGATAAAAAAAAATCCGAATTCGCCAATCATATTATTGAGAATAACCATAGTTTTGATAATAATACAGGAGTCAATATTCTTTACATCGATAGTAAAAATAGACGTCTAAATAATTTAGAAGCCCTAGAAATTAAGAGAGCCATAAATAATAATGAATCTATTATAAATAACCAAAAAAATCCAACTTACGATTCTATCTTGAATATGTTCCCTTTCACCCTATCACCTGTTTCTTTCGCACTCCCATTTTGACTCTTGACACTGAGGTATGATTGTTCTTAATTTTGTAAAGTTTAATTAGTATTAAGTATACCCTGACGAAGAAACGTTGTTTCCGAAATCGGTTGGTTTTACCAAAAATTAAGCGGTGATAAACAAAGTTAACCCTTAACCACCTACCATACGTCTCACAGACCCCGTCGAATTGATAATCGTGAATATTTTTTGCCCAAGTTTTGTACTAACTTGTTAGTTCCTGTACCTTTTCCCCGCGCCCCAAGGTGTCGCGCAAGCGCTCGTACGTGCGTGCGTTTGCTTCAGGTGAGTAAAAAACTATCGCAGGGGGTCTGAGAGACCTATGGTAGGTGGTTACGTAATTTTTTTTTAATCGTGTTTTTTATGGTTTTCCTTTAAAACGGCTCTTAGTGACAATAATATCTAGCGGTGTTTGAAACAAGATCTGTCAAAATCATGTTGGGCTAGATCATGTATTGGAAGAAAGTTGTGCATCTGATTCCGTATACGAAGAGCCAACTGTACTAGGTGTTAAAGAAAATTCTCCATCTCAACATCATTTGTCTTCGATTTTACGTGGGTACGAAGAGTTTTCATCCGAAGATGATGATCTGAAATTCGATGGAGACCGTGAAAGAAGAATTATTTTGAAAGGAATTACTTTCGTTGATCATCTGCCTCACCGTTTTTACGATTGAGAACTTTGCAGCATAATATAGTGCAGGGAAGAGAAGATAAAAAACCAGCATATCAGAGTGAGCTTAATTCTTTGTCTTGTTCACTGGATATTTAGCGGCATTTTTTTAATGACGAATGCAATGTGAAATTGCAACGTATGAAATTGCAATAATGTGAAATGCAACGTATCCTCCACAGAAACGTGACCACCTCATCGGCAGTTCCATGTAGCAGCAGTGCTGACGAAAGGTTGGCGGTTCGTAAAAACTGTTCAACTTGCAAATACACAAAGAAACGCAATACACAATACATGTGTTTCGAATGTAAAGCACCAATTTGCCTTGAATGCTCAAACAAGCTGTGTTTTCGCTGACGTGAAAAACTATAAATTTAGAGCCTGCAATTTTATTTAATTTGTGATTTTA
Source organism: Agrypnia vestita (assembly GCA_016648135.1). Taxonomy (NCBI): domain Eukaryota; kingdom Metazoa; phylum Arthropoda; class Insecta; order Trichoptera; family Phryganeidae; genus Agrypnia; species Agrypnia vestita. The sequence goes on from JADDOH010015024.1 coordinate 16,403, forward strand.
TGGAGAATTTTAATTTTTTTCTACGTTTGTTAATTATTCAACACTAAAAAAAAAGTTGTAAGAAGTTCCTATTCTACATGATAATTTTAAAAATGATAAATTTTAAATAAATACATGATAACTTTTCAAATATATTAGTTTGTAAGCCTGAAATAAGAGGTATTGACAATTATTTATGATTAAAAGAAAAAAATGCTGATTATCATGTGTCTTATTTTCTAATTAAGAGTTTAATATGTTTCTCAATAGAATTTTAAATAAAAAGAGAACCATTCTTTACTAAATTTTACCATTGTGAATTATTTTATTCGGGAGTCCCACAGACGTATGACAGGTGGTTGTGTAACAAAAATATATGCTAGGAGGTTAAGGGTTAATTCATTTGATTATATTTAATGAAAATAAATATTGAAAAAAAATTACCAAAAAAAATTATTTCAAATAATAAATTATTTAATAACTTCAGCTTAACCAAGGTTATTAAATAATCCAATCAGGCAAAATACAAAAATTAAATAATAATGATTAATGTTAACTTTATTAATTAATAATTTTTATAATATTATAAAAGAAATAATAAATAACTCACGATGATAGTTTGGTATCGAAACCGGTAGATGTTGAAAATAAATTCCGTTTACACAAAGTTTGATACTTTTTGAAATTATTAATTATAATAATAATAATGTGTTTGTTCCAGCGTAACCAGGTTGTTAGTGCAATTATGACATAATTATTAAATTATTGTGTCCAACCACAAAGATTTTTTTATTTTCATTTTATTTAATTTTTTAACAAACAGACCGTCAATAGGTCATAAATGACCCTAATAGATGGTTCTAGAGTGACATTAAGACAATCAGAATAGTAGAAATGAAATATTATTTTTTTACTCTTTGCTACCATTTCTTACAACTTTTGACGTTTTTATATAATTTTATTGTCATATAAACTTTATATTTAATTTTTTTTCTTAGAAAATTTAAAAAAATTTGAGCAAATTCATCTGATTTATACAGTACTAACACATTTAGACATTATATCCTATAATGTAATAAAACTGTTTCCGTTACAACACTCGAGATTGCAAAGTAAAACTTTAAATCCGTTTACCTCGAAAACTTCAAAATGTGGCGTTCAGCGTTTTAGCCTTGAATCCTTCACATTATGCTCAAATATTAAACTTAGAAACAAGGAAATTTAACCACACGCTTAGAGGTAAAACTTATCTGCAGGGAAACCAAAAAATACGCCCAGAGATTAAATGCTACAATGTCTTAAAACAATCTTCATTTAACGAACGCCCGTATCTAAACTAAAAATAAATACACTTATTACTACTAACGGTATTCACACCTGTGCAATGGTGATTCCAAAAATGTGGGGATCAGAACCTAGAAGTTGAGGAAAAGCTTAGTTCGTAGTAGGTATTAGTTGATCAAGGACCGACTGAAAGCATTGAATCAGAAACGCGCACAACAATTTGAGAGCCTGCACAAAAGTTAGTTGTTAGTAATTTAAAGATTGTGGATCAAAACTTGATAAATAGGTGCTGCAGGTACTGAATGAGAACAAAAAGATGCAGTTAAAAATTCAGAAGTTCTGTAGACGTTTCTTGGGTTATGAAACATTCCCTCATCTTCTATACTCATAAAACAAATCGGAAACACTGTACAAGCGCTTTGAAAAATATCTTACATAATAAGATCTTCAACAACCGTATCCTTCTTCTTCTTCTTTTATTAGATCCTTGATCTGTATTGACAGGTCAGTCCTGGTCTCGTGACGAGGACGTCCAGCTCTCTCTCCATCTCCTTGGTAGTCTCCCTGGCGGTTGGCGGCTCTCTGGAATTCCGCCAGTTTATTAATATCTCAAAATGGAACCTTGTCCATTTTGAGATATTAACAACTCTAGTATTTATATGCCACAAGAATAAATAAAAATAATTAAGATAGATTTCAGATGTCTCTTACAGAGACGAAGCTATTTCTATGTTCAGTAAAGCAAGTATCGAAGTTTTTATTGGGCACCACAGGACCTAAGACCAGGCTTAAGTGATCACTTAACACGACGCAATGTTCACCCAAGAACAAACACAAGTTTTGATACAACTACGTTATTGCCATCTAGGTTGAAAATTTTCCATTTCTATAAAACAGTATAAAGATGTGGCCACTGATAAATGAGACGTATATATAGTTTGACTAGAGTATGAAACAATTCAATTTTAATAAAAATAAGTTAGCAACTGGAATACCTTTCGATTTTAATGGTGATGATTATCAAGATAAATAAAGTTGGACTCGTTTCAAAAAGGATCTTAAAGTTATACCATAATTATTTTCTTTCTAACTGTAAGATTGGTTTTGGTATGAGATGCGCGCGCAGCACGGGAGGTTAGTGGGGACGTGCATTGGGAGAGGCCGTCGGCACGGAGCGCGGGCAGACGATTTCGTATAGAACCTCATATAGAACAGGTGTTGCTACCGCTGTACTGATTAATAAACGCATTGTCTGAAGACGCGGAGTTCGTTTATTACAAGCCCCCATCCAATATACCACACCTAAGAAGGCGTACACGAACGATAGAAAAACATTACACTAACCTAACCTAACCTAACCTAACCTAACCTAATAAAATAATGGACTATTTTCTAATCAGTAACGATACTGCTTCCGGTGACTGCCAAACCAAAATGAAACTAACGATCAATTTTTTGATTCTCGTGTTTCCCTAATCTCCCACGGCGTTCCGAATTCCCAGAACGACCCTCGAGCTTCCCCCTACAACCCCCCCCCCACCCCTCACATCCCTGTCCTCCAGCGCTGATACCGTGGAGAGGCTCCGTCAAAGGGGTTCCCCCATCCTGAAGAAATTGTCAAACGAAAAGGAACTGAAATTAAGGCTCCAACTCGATCCGAACAGATTTTTTCTGAATCGATTTCTTGCTGAAGAAATAATAATCCTGGGCGAAGGGAAAATGCTTTAAGGCGAGTATTAATATAATATTTTATAAGAAAATAATCGCCGCGTTATTATAAAATATACATTAACTTTAAATAAATATTTTAAAATCATCAAATCTTTTATCGGCAGCATTTTTTTTTATTATTTTCTTACACAAAATACGAGTATATTCAGTATATAATTTGGCGATTTACAACAAAGGCTAGGCCTGTTCTAGGTAAACTGTCTCACATTTTTAAGTATTTTCTGCAGTTTATGTGGAAAAAAAAGAAGAAAGAAAAAATAATAATGCAAGACAGACATTATAAGAGACAATAAAACATAAAAAGCATAAATTGAAAAAATCAAAGAGGATATACAATGTTGGATAGAATATTGCAAAATAAATGTAGTAAGTTAACCTATGCATCCAGTATTTACTGTAATAATCCTTTTCTTCATATTCTTCATCTTATATCGTCTGACATCGCACAGTGTTGAAGTAGGAATAATCGCATAGAATATTTACCACACGTGACTACTGTAAACATTACCGAAAACGTGGGTCCTGTTCATCGCCAGCGACAGAGATTCGAATCAACCTTATTCGATTCAAACCGCTAAATTTAATATTTCAGTACATTTAGAATTTTACACTTAATAACTAAATAATTGCACATGGACGTTCGAATCTTGAAAGTTCGCTAACTGAATGTTCATTTGTAGAGAAACAACTTGATCACATTAAAATATAAATGGTTCGAATTTATGATACTCGTATTTGTATACTTGATATAGAAAAAGTATAGCCTGTATTCAGACTAACAAAATAAACGAATGATTCAATCGTTTCATCGTAGAACAATTTGTAAATAAAATCACAAAATGAGAAATGAATGTTATCTTATTTGACATACACTGCCGTAAAGCCTTTTAAAGTAAACAACAAAAACAAATTATAAATTCACTGGAAAAATACACGAAACGTTGGTTAAAAGAATAAAACAATAGGTACATTTTTAGTGCAGGCAAAATCCCACAATGGATCCCAATAATAAGATCTTTGAGAAATTAAATGTGGGGAAAAAGATATATACCACAAAAAAAGCCGTCCGAACAATTAAAAATCAAATTAAAATGTAAATTAAATATTCAAAATAAATTGAAGAAAGAAAAATTCAAACATCAAAAATTAATTAATAAATATAATGTAAATCATCACAAAGAATATCTCACAGACAAGCACATTCATTACTTGTAAACTCAATAACTTATTTGTATTTCCTGGTTAGCAATATTTTTTTTATTTTACTTGGTATACCTTGCAGGAACATGATACATTTATTATTCATGAATTTACTTCGTGACAATCTAATAGGCAATTCATAATTTTAAAATGGTAAATGAGGTCAGGAAAAATCTTCCATCAGACAATGTAGCTAATTTTGATTCCTTCATTTATAGTTCAGACCTACGACAGCTTTATATAGTTATCTTGATATTAATAAATCTTAAATATCTATGCTGAATCCATTATATGTTGCTTTGATGAAGAGCATAGTCAAAATTTTGAAACGGTAGCAATATTTACATACCTAGGATCCCTGATAACAAACAACAATACTACAGAGGAGATCCAGAAGCGCATAGTGAGCGCAAATCGCTGTTTTTTCCGCCTACAAAAGCAGATAAAATCCAGACTGCTGTCCAGAAACACCAAGATATTAGTGTACAAAACACTTATTACGCCATTGCTCACGTACGCAGCTGAGACGTGGGTACTAACTAAGAGGAATGAGCGAGGACTGGACGTTTTTGAAAGGAAAATTTTGGGGCGTATCTTCGGACCGGTTCTAGAAAATGGACTTTGGCGCAGACGTTACAACAATGAGCTCTATATTCTATTTAAGGAGCCAAACGTCACAAAATTTATAAAACTGGGAAGACTTCGGTGGCTGGGTCATGTGGAGAGAATGTCCGAGCATCAAGCACCAAAGTCCCTGCTGAACTCAAGGCCAATAGGGTAAAGGAGCTTAGGAAGGCCGAAACTAAGATGGAGTGACAACGTCCTCAAAGATATCTCTGCCTTAGAGCTTCGAAACTGGTGAGAGCTGGCACTAGATCGAGATGAGTGGAGGAAAATTATTGAGGAGGTCAAGACCCACCAAGGGTTGTAGTGCCAAGAATGATGATGATGAAGAGCATAGTATGGCGACCATATTATTGAAATCTATTCTAACTGACTGACTAAAACTAATAATGTAAACAGGGATTTTTGGATTGAAGGGAATTAAATTATTTCACTGTTCTCAATATGAAACCTACTATTTTAAGTGCTTTAATAACTGTTTTATTCATAAGTATTATAAAAATATAAAGAAATTTAACCTAGAAAGTGCTAACTCTTATAATATTTTAATGAATCATAATTATTGAAAATGTAATTATTTCGGTATATAACGATGTGTTTTCATGAAAAAGAGTTTCCTTTTTTGATTCACTGAGCATTCAAAATGCGCGGATAATTTCCAAGAGATCTCGCGTTGAACATTGTGTTTCTGCTCCAAATAGCGACTTGAAGGCTCTCGAATATTTGTGCCGAAGTGTAGTGCTCTGTCCCGGACAAATTCCAGCTTCAAGTTCCAGACTCTGTTTCCAGTTCACGGTAAGACACAACATTCAGTTTCAGCGCTAATATATTATTTTGTTACCCCGCTGTGCCAGTTCGCTGTCAAAATTCATATTGAACTTTGATAAATATTGTTATTCTATATATAGATTAGTGAAGAAGATATATATATTTTTAATAAAATAAATAATAAAACGATGATAATGATGTATGTCGACTGTTCTCTCCAACCCCGGGCAAGACGAATATATGTTCAATCTTCGGATTAATAATAACGCTTCCCTAGATCGGATTTAAATTAATAAAACACCGATTCTAACTTCGTTCGAGACCATGAATGAAAGAAAATTATTTTATATTTTAGGTGACAAAGGAGAATTATGCAAAAATAGCTTTATTAAAATTATGTACACGAGAGTGAGAAACACGAGACTATTAAATTACACGTAATAATAATAAAAATAAATAATAAAATAAACGCGGCTACGATCAAACACGTAGTTACGATGAAATATGGTGTTGATAGAGGCCATTTCTTGCACTATTCTTCCTTTTATAACCTTTGTTTATTATTTTTTCATAAAAAAACAAAAATTTCATAGTTACATCTTTTTCCATATATTCTCTTTTTCAAATCTTTTTCGTAAAAAATAAAAATGTATCGAGTTCTTACTCGAAAATAGTAAATAAAACACATTTTTTCATTAATTCAAAAAACAAATATGCACATATGAAATCAACTGAAATTTTTAAGGCATTTTTTAATATAATACATTTCCAAATCAGTCGATCTAATTTTGGAGACGAAACACCGACATCCGTGGAGGGCGCCGCGTTTAGGCAAAGTGCGCGCACCGAGGCGTTGGCGTCGGCGTCGGCGTCGGCGTCGCCGTGAGAGCAGACTTCGTAGAATCAGCCAACGATCATTACCTTCCACGAATCTCTCAGCATACGCAGTTTGCTAGTTATATGCTGTAAACTTTGTCAATGGTCTCTAATTCTTGCAATGCTGTCGTACAATATTTGAGTGAGAAATTATGTAAACCTTACTTATCCTATTTTTTTTTTTTATTGGTTAATATATAGGTATATACATTTTTAATAATACAGTCTTTACAATTTTTTTACAATGGTTTTTCTTTTCTATAAGAGTAATACAACTCGTGAGTAGGAGAGGAGTATTATTATAATATATTGAATAGTGAGTATAAGGTTCATAAATGTATAAAAGCAGAAAAAAAGTAACTAAAAGTATTTAAGTGGGACAACAATAAAAATAAAAAACAAACAATAATCAAAACAATTAAAAAATGAAAAATAGTAAAAAGAAAATCAGAATAAAATTTTTAGTAAAGATAATAACTGTACCTACACTATAAATAATAGTAAGTTTTAAACTATCTATTATTAAAGAAATATTCTAATGAATTATATAATAAAAAATTAGACAATTAAGTTATATGTAAGTAGATAATATAGTAGCTTGTTGGTCTTGTGGTTAGGACTCTCGCCTCGTGATCCAAAGGTCGCAGGTTCGAATCTCACTCCAGACAAGCAAGTTAGTCCTATTTTCATAGCACAAGCGTTTAGCTTAATTTGAAAATAGTAAGAATATTGATGTGACACGAATTCCGTGTTCGCATCTCTATTTTTTTTTTTAAATATATATATATATATATATATATATATATATATATATAAAATAAAACAATCTAACCTAAGCTAATCTTTATAGATTCATTCTAATATCATTCGAAGCACAAAAGTCTAACAGAAAAATTAACTCTAAGTCGCTTTTAACATCGCATATAATTTTAACTTGTATAGCATTTATTCAAATTTAAATTAATTGTGCAGTAAATTACAATTTCTTTTTCGAGTCAATTAAAAAATTGGGTGGGTGCTATATTTTTTTACGTGCGTTAATACGGCACTTGCTTCGAGGAACTTGCTTGCGAAAATCAGTGATTTTAATAAGCTTCAATAAATACATGTACAGAAGTCATTTAAAATCCTATAGGTACTAATGGAGTAACTGGCTGAATCCAGATTGTAAAGTGAGAATATGGGAGTTCTGTAAAAGGGTTTTCGCCGTGAAGTACAAATGCTAAATGTTTATGGCTAATAACATTTTCATCACCGGCATTCCAGCACAATCCCTCGAATACATTAAATGAACCCCCGTCAGCTTATCCCCCGCCACATTCAACTGTAAAATATCTTATATGCTACATTAATGTGACCTTTTTGTGGAAAATTCAATGAAAATTTACGAGAGTCCATCGAACAGATTTACGTCTTTATTTATTTTTTACGTTTCTCTTGTGTAAGAGTCGGTGTCTTTATGAAACGATCGGTGTTAATCTTTATTTATTTAGTTTATCTATCAAATTTCTGGGCACGAGAAATGGAAAGAGAATTATGTAGAAATATAGAAAATGGCGATTTTCAGATTTGTGAAAAATAAATTTGACTGATTTATAATGCATTGAACATTTTCAATACCACTGTGTCTTCGTCAAGACGGACGCACACTAACTGATGCATAAAATAAAATAAGCGATAAAATTAGAGCCTCTAAATATTCGTGATTCCAACTATTCGAATATCGAATAGTTAATGATAATGTATTCGAATATTCGAATATATTCGTAAATTTTTAAAAAGAATAATAATTTACTTTGGATGATAAATACAGATAAATATATTCTATATATTATAAAAGGCAACCCATAAAAAAACAAGTTTTTTATTATACTTCCTTTCTTTGTAAAATATAACAACAATTAAAGAAGAATTAAAACATATAACATAACACTAAACTTACAGTAATTTAATATATTTCTAAAATGTCAGATGTTTTGAGCTTTGACAAGACACTTCATGCTTTGAAGATTAAATTCTAAAAACATTTGTCAGTCAATTTAGATTTTCGAAATTCGTAGTGAAGTTCCTATTATGTATACCGACGGAGTAATTCAAATTTAGAAAATATTCTGCGACGTTATCGGGCCGCCGATGCTAGTAATCAAACTTTGATGGTTTTTTTAAGGAAAATTTGATACATCTTCTTGATCGTCGCCACAAGTCTGCTTGCAAAGTTTCAGCTCGATTAGATCACGGAAAAAGGGTCAAAAATCGATCCAAAGTTTTTTTGACGGCAAGCCGGGAAGCAAGCTAGCAGACGCCACGAGTTAATATAAAGGGAGTAAAAAACATTATAATTGTAGAGAATTTATTTATTTTAATTTTTAAAAATATACGTTTTAAAAAAACAAAAAATATATTGAAAAATAATCTTGAATTTAGAAATACAAATTTAACAAAAAAACACAAAAAAAATATTACTATTTTGTTAATATACATATATAAAAACATTAAAAAATTTGATACAAACGAGTCAGTATTCTCTCAAATTACTGACATAATTTTAGATATGTTTAAATTACATCATATCTCACATGAAAGATTTTTTTTAAATTATTTTGTTCTTGTTGAAGGCTCAAGTTTTTATGAAAAAGCCGACTCCATTGTTGACAAAACAAAGTGTCTTAACCGTAAGTGCTTTTTGTAATAAAACTATAAAGATAAGCATGACTATAAAAAAAGGCAAATGCATAAGACGTCCGACAATTTATGGCGTTTACATATTTGATGTCCGACTTCATTATATAGCCCATTGCAAATGGCTTTCAGGGTTCGTAAACGTTTGTTTCGTTTGGAAAAATATTAAAAATCTTATAATATAAATATGGGCGAACACTTTACAAATACTTTTTAAAGTAATCAAATAACAAATACTAAAAAACCGGCGAATATATTCGAGATTCGAATATTCTAATATTCGGATTGGAGGCTCTAGATAAAATATATTGGGCCCGATTCTGAAGATAGCAATGTCTGGATCTTTATGCTATATCTGGATCTTGACAGCTATTCATATAACATTGTGACGCCGTCAAATAGGACGTTTTAAGTTTGACAGATTTGGAATTAATGAATTCAACCAATGAGAATGCTCTAAAACGTAAACAAACGTTAAGTTATTCGCAACAGATGGAAGGGATGTGCACACTCCTATGAATCGATATTTTTTTATTTTTTATTTATTAAGTTCTCTTAAAACTTATAGTACCTACTTTAATCGGTCGGACGGGTAGACCTCTTTCCATTTAAGAAAGACAATCGAATTAGTATGTGTTAGCCGTGTGTATGATGCGAATTGTTTCATTGTGTTGGTGTTTATACCCGTAAACGCCAACGCAATGAAACAACGTGCGTCGTACGCATGGCTTACACATACTAATTCGATTTTCTTTCTTAAATGGAAAGAGGTCTAGTCAACACAAATGTGTTCCAAAATTATAATAATTTCAAAATTACATCGAAATTTAATTTTAACGTTGTGTATTTTGGGATTAGGTTTATAAAAAAAAAATTTCTTGCATCGCATGCTCAAAATACAAGTTAATTCCTTAAAATTATGAATTTTCGTCAGTGTGCTGAGTTTAAATATAATTATATGTCACTTAAATATATATATTTCTTAATTTTTCTAACATCTCTTTGTGATTTCTTTATATTTTATTAAAATCAAAAATCGTGGTACAATATGAGATCCAGTATCATTTTTGTACAAAATGATTGCACAAGATTTTGTACAAAAGCACTTGTGTATAATTAAATATAAATCAGAATCAAATTCGTTTTAATAAAATAATCATTTTCGTGATTTTGGTAGTTTAGTGTAAGTTTCGGTACGTTACCTTCGCCACGCGAATATATAATATATGTATGTTTATACTTGAAATACGAACGTTTTATCACAGTATACCCAGAACAGTAGTTTATCTCCGGCCTGTCGGCGAGTTATTAGCCTACTCTTGCATTGACGCTAGGGTTGTCACTTTATTTTTACTCCCTTTCTTTTAACTCGTAGCGTCTGAGATTCCGACGCATAAGGTAGACACGAAACCCGAAAATTTCTCTAATTAGTATACCTAGTTTCTGCACTTAAATTGCAAGAACGCTGATTATCATCAACGTAGATTTTTAAAAACTCTCAGTCTTTGTGATAATCAACAATCCTTTTTAGTAAAGCACCACAAACGTAAAAAAGGCATTTTTTTCAGGAAGCGCATTTTTTCTCTTAAGCGGCGGCTGTGAGCGCGAATGGCACCGAAGGCACGGCCCTTACTGCCGCCATCTTGTGCCCCCATATTCTATGTCAATGTGTGCGGCACAGTGCGTGCGTACACGGCGCCGAGCACGCACGCACTCATTTTAATGGGTAGCGGCCGTTTGTATGAAGACGTATTACTGTTCTTAGTATACTGTGGTTTTATGCTATCTATAGTACGTATTATGTAGTATAAAACTTCGTATTTCAAGTATAAATATACAACGCGGTATATTGGGTCACGAGTCCAATTTTTACTTATTATTATAATCTAAAATCTTTTTTATGTCCCAAATGCAGAAAAGCTCCTACCACAAAAATGACGGAACGCGAAACTAGCAAAACCGATTTATCGGTGACATCCCTTAACTCTGTACCCATAGGTAGGTACATATATATATATATATATATATATGTCAAATATAGGCGCAAATGATATTTAAAATTACGACAAAGGTTTGTAATTGAAATTGTCAGTAGGTAAAAACTTACACGCGTTTTCTTCATATTGACCGAAGCGTTATTACAATATTTTGACCTAATGATATCAATTTCAGGAATTTTAAGTCTCAATATTTATAATTCTGCTACTTTGTGATCTGCTACTACTGCTACGTGATCAGTTTTGTTTGTGGTTTTGTTCCAACTTCTCTTTTGATGAAGCAAGATTTGTTCTGCATTTTTAATTTTTTTAGACGCGTTTCGTCTTATAAGGGCATTACCAATCAATCAATATCTTATGAGATTGACAATGCCCTCATAAGGCGAAACGCGTCTCAAAAATTAAAAATGTAGAACTAAAAGAACAAGTGTTTTTCTTTCTATCTCATCCCATGATAGCCAAAACATGACTGACAAAAACAAAATTTTACAGAAGATTTTTTCTTCTCATTTTTTAAGGAATATACTTTAGGAACAAAATTTTATATAGAGTATTTATTTTATTAATGTCTTTCGCTTATCATTATAAAAATCGATTAATTATTACTGCTTTGCTGTAGTTTTTTGTATTTCTGAACGATTCTAAGAAGCAATTTACAAAAACTAATGAATGGTAATACCTACAATGAAGAGGATAGCTATACAGTTAGATGTAAATGAGATAGAGCACATTAATGATATTAATTCATGGTAACAATTAAGTTTTTATAAGAAAAATATTGAAAATAAATGCTACATAATTTTGTATTTCTGCACGATTCTAAGAAACAATTTTGTTCAAAAACTAAGGAAAGGTAATACATGCAATGAAGAGGAAAGCTATACAATTTGTTGCAAATGAAATAGAGACAAAATTATTAATATTAATTCTTGGAAACAATTAAGTTCCACACTAATGATATTCTAAAAATGCGGGAATTCCCACATTACAATCCCTCCCAAAGAATAAATAAAAAAAATAATTATAATGATAAGAATATTTGACATAATAATATTCAATTAATTATCTATTGTCAAGTATGTTCTCTTTACAATAAAACGCTGTAAGATAAATAAATGCACAGGTATACTTTATTTGATCTACGCACAAATGAATTTTAAAGTTTTTGGTAACATACACCAAATGCACAATGCTATACTTGTGCATCATCCTCATTTGATTTGCTAAAACATCAGCTGCTTTAGGATCATGGGACAGTGTCAAGTATTCATGACGAAATCTTCTGGGAATTATGCCATTTTCACATAGTTAACGCAGGTCGTTATATTTTGCTTTCGATATTTTAAATAGTTCTTTGTACAGTTGTACCAGTAAAGAATTGATTACTGAAGAACTTCAGTGGGATCTAATAATATTTTATGTGTCAATAATATCTATCTATCAAAACAGGCTTATTTTTTACTTTAAGTTCAATATTAGGACAATTTTGTTTAAATGATGCACTTCTAAGCTCGTTAAATTTTATTTTATGCTTTGCCGACAAGTAAGGCAGCGAAAAGGATTTCCAACCACGTCATGTGTCATCAGTGTTATTTGTTATGTGTCTGTTATACAGGG
>JADDOH010015025.1:0-28764 GCA_016648135.1 Agrypnia vestita
TTTAAGAGTACTCACAGGGGATTGCGCGGGATTCCAGGCTTATGACACTGGGAGAGTCATCCACAAACCTCACTAGCTCAATGTTCATAAACCAGAAAACTCCAATTTTAGTTAGATCTCCCCATTCTGTCCTTTACTCGTCGTTCTGAAGCTACTTGTTAAGCCGGATATACCGAGAGGTACTCAAACCATAAAGAGTTAGCTGAAGACCGGATTGCGCAATACTTATGCAACACAATTATTATAAGGCTACTAAGCGTTTCTTATAGAATTACATGTATTCAAGTATTAGTAAAAATAGTATGAAAATCCCCATACTTTAAAATATATTCGTTCGGAAGAATTTCTCGTACGATTTGGATTGTTATCTGGTTATGCAATACATAACGCGTCGACAATTATTATGAATCTATTAAGCACTGCTTATAGAGCTCCGTAAAATCAATTGTTAATACAAATGGTATGAAAATCCCCATGCATCAAAATATATTCGTTTGGGAGATATTCCCGTACGAATTGAGCCAAGATCACACAAGAAATCGTGATATTAATTATACATTATTGCTCCGATTTTAAATCTTCCCAAAATAAATACATTTCATTAGTGAAAATAATTAATCGATAGATAATATAAATGTGTTCCTTAGCTGTTACACAGTGGCGGTATGATCCTCTCTGGTACTGATGAATGGTAGATTCCTCCATACGTCCGGGCAGCAACTCCGTCCGCAAATGCTGTTCTCCAAATGAAGTCTCTGGCAGTAGTCTCTCGGGCAGCGCTTTCGCTGGCAGGTCTGGTCTCGAACTGAAGGGGGCTGAGTATATCGTGTTCGCTCCTTTTATAGTAACGATTTCACCATACCTCTGAAATCCACGCTAGTGCAGTGACTCATCCTATGCGCGATGACCTCACCGCCGGCGCTCGCCATTGGCCGGATTCAGTCATCAGGACGGTCGCCTCCGGCTCAACCCGTCGAAGGCAAAGCGCGCCTGTGATTGGTCCGTTTCGTTAAAATAACAGTAAAGCACCCGCTACATGCGAGACTTGCTGTTCCGATTCATAAATAATAAAGGCTCGTTCGCACCTACTCACAAGGTCGAGTCTATTAGGATTGGCAAACGATATTAATTTAACACAGAATCATATCTATGGTATAATAAAAATCTAAGAAATATTACTTGTATAGCTGAATATTCAATATTTTGTTAGCTTCTTGTAATACATAGAATCTTGAGAAGAAATATATGAGGCTTTTACTTTTAAACGATTCAAACCAGAAGAAATATATTCTTGATGTCCATACTTGGCTTTTTTTGAATATTATTATTTTAAGATTTTCTAAATTTATTAAATCTATCTCTATGTCGACCATCACACGTGTTCCATGGCAAGACACATAAATATCATTCTATCAGTTCATTTTTGGTGAATAAATACCTACTTCTCTAAAATGCTCTTTTTTTCCACCATTTCCAAATATCTCCACCAACTCCTGCCAAGCTTGGTTCTTGGCATATTTGAGTAATCCTCACACTATTACAGGTCTTTTCTACCATATTACAGGTCTTTTCTCCACTTCATCAATAAAAAATTCAGTGTCAAAGCGATCCATAACCATAGAAAAGAGAATATAATCCACGCGTGCTCCTGTTGTGACATGAAACCGTGCGGTGCCCGCAACGCGACTGAACGCTCTCGTAAGGCCCCATAGTAATAGGATCGTGCGGGCGCCGTGCGGGTCTATTTTCTAGCGGTTGGGTTGCGGGCACCGCAGCGGTTGACTAACCGCACAGTTGTGTGTGAACGATCACATACAAACCTAGGTAAATGAGACCCGCACGGATCTCATGCGATTCTGAATCGGCACGGTTCCCGCTGTGTCTGAACAAGCGCTTAGACCCGTGCCATGCAAACGGGTTTCCTGCGAAACATCGGACCTTCCCAAAATAAACGTCAAATGCCTATAAAGAGGGTAGATTTTCGAAAAAAGAAGGATTATTTTAAAATGAGTTGTCAAATTTTGGATGAACTAGATAAAAATTGTATGTATTTCACCCAAAAATATTGGATGAACGACATAAAATTACAATCAGTGAATCGGAGAATAAAATATAATATTTTGGTACGAATATTTAAATTTATACACAGATTACAAATACTTTAATGGCCGAAAGCAACTTAATTAGGAATATCATTCATACAGTACAAGAAGTGGCGACAATAAATCTACAGAAATAAAAAAACGTAAATATATTACAAAATTCTTTAATTTACAAAGGACTCAAAATCTTCCATAACCTACCAAAAATAATAAAAGTAGAGAAATTAAAATTATAGTGCAAAAAGTTTATTATATAACTATTTTTTATGTAATATTCTCAAAGCTACCTTAAAGTGTTACCAAAAATTCCCCGTTTCGATAGCTCCTGGTTACATACTCGTATCTCATACACGTCTGATTAGCGTTGCATCCTGTCAACGTGTCAGTTTTAAATAAAATCCTAATAAATCGTCAACCAATATTTTTAGTTCTTTCGATTGACTCCTGGTTAATGTACCTACCTACGTATTATATATTAGTAAATCATAATTAGTATTTATCAATAAAATAAAATATACACAGGGTGTACAATAATGTATAGATAGATTCCAGTCTAAATTACGAATTGAAAATATTCATACAGCTAATATATATCAAATAATATGAAAAAAAGCGACTTTACAGTTTGCATTTTTTCAATATTTCTTACTTGTCTTTTGTATAAAGTTATTAATTTATTAATAACGAGAGTAACTTATATTGAATATTAAAAATTCATTCATTTACATTTTTGCTTCGGATATGAATAAAGTAAGCATTATTCATAGAAAAAATACTTTTGCGATATTTTTGTTCTTTTAATATTAAAATATCTAGCCTGCCAAAGTAAATTCAAAACACCGTGAAAATAAGGAGGTTTAAATAGGAGTGCAAATTTTTTATTGCAAAAACTTTTAAATTACTAGATGAAATGCAATATTTTTGAGTGAAATCATGTATTAGCCCACACAACATTATGTGCGGAACTAAATAATTAAGATAAATAAATAAAATAGCATACTAATTATGTTGGAAACAAATTAATATAGCGTTGTCATAGGAAATACACAAATGCTGAAAGTTTCAGTGCTCCAGCTAATCGGGAAGCTGTTGATAGTATGATTATTAAATTTGGAGACAAACAAACAGACAAGTGAAGCGAAAGAGAAGTGTATAATAGTAAAAAGCCAAGAATCCCGACATATGCATACCTTTTGTCTAAGTTTAATTTAGAATGGATGGATTTGGATGTCGCTTGAACCATTTACCATGAATCAAATCAATGTACCTACTTCATTTCTGAGACACATAGGCAATAACTCAGTCACCTTGAAGCCATAAATCAAGAAAAACGACCAGGAAGACCGATTTTTCAGCATGACAATGCCCGTCCGCATACTGCTGATATTAAAAAAGGGGCTTTTTCAGAGCTCGATTGGGAGATTATTCCACATTCGACCTTGTCTTCTGTTTTTGCTAAATAATCTCGATAATCTAAATATATAGTAACCTTACCGGGAATTGAATCCAGAAATCTCTTTATAAATATAAAATACGTAGACCAAAATTATTTTTCTAAAACCGGCTCAACGATACGCCTTGAAATTTAATTGACTACTAATCTAAACATTGATTTAGCAATTTATGCAATATTAATTTATGCAAATATAATAAAAATAATATCTTAGAATAAATATTATGGAAAAAAGTATCACAAAAATTCCACAAAGATTTATAATGTAAGATAAAAAAATACATCAGTTCCCCTTAAATTCAAATTTGTTTCTGAGTTTGTTATAAAAACTCTTGTGGTTTTTGAGCCTTTCGTGAGAATGCCTCCCGCTGTCACAAAATCCTAAAGAGAATTCCCAGTAGACACCGCGTTGTGCGACACAAGAGTTGATGAATAGCAAAAAGCTCAACGCAAAACACAGGGGCAATCATTTTTTTTTTTCAAAAATAAAACATATTAATTACATTTCATCAAAAATCCCTTCCGGCACTCGCCCCAAGATTCCATCCAAGATGGATGTCGCCTGTATACGAAATCATGTTAAATTATAGAAATCTCATTGAGGCGGAGCTATTTATATGGGAAACTTGTATGGAAGGATTTTACCTCTGCGGGCAAAATCCAGCAAATGTCTTCTTACATACATATATAAATATTGTTAAATATAAACTGGTCTATAAAAGGCCAGCAAGTTTCAAGCGTATTCTACTGTGTATTTTGATAAATTCGGAAGAACATCATATATAAACATTTACATTAAAAATAATATTTCTTCATAGTGTAGCATTTTTTATTTTATTTTAATATACAGACCGTCAACAAGTCATTGATGACCCTAATAGATGGTCATTTAGTGACATTAGAGTACAAGTTTGAGTATTTAATTTTATTTGTATTTTATTAGCATATTTGAATAAAATATTTGTAACAGTGCAGATAAATAAAATATTATATTTATGCCGTCAATTGTTATGTACTTCGATAGCTGTATGTTTGGTCTTTTCTTATTGTATTCGAAGATTTAGTTTAAAAAGTAAAAACTCGAACGGCTTACCTCGCGATGGAAGGCCGTTAGTCGCCGTGTGGAGAAATCGCAATCCGCCGTCTTTTTTCTTCTAATTATAGTAATGTCAAATCTTTGTCAATAAAACTGCACACCCATTTTTTTGTCTAATGTCTAATCTCGATAATGTTCAAAAATTCAACCGTATGCCGCGCCGTGTAAATTACAACTTTCAAAAACCTAATAATGTGTGGATGTTCTTAGGGTGAATTGATGGACGTTGCATTGTATAAAGAGATAATTTAAGGCAGCTACTACAAGTCATAAGCTCCGTGGCCACTCTGTAAATACTTCCGTACATACATCCCTCATCCCCTTCATCGTTCCCTGTCTTGTACATGAGTTTGTGGCAAGATTATTCTAATGTGGCAGCCTTCATTACCTGGGGATTCTTCTCCTGAGTTTGTGTACTTACCTGTGGGAATTTAGTCTACAAACACTATTTTAATGCTTTGTAGTGAGTCTTTTGATTGTGTTAGCCATAGACAGTGACAAGTTCTTTTAGTGGTAAGTTGTTTTGTAAGATTATTTTCTATGTAACGCGCCCTTGAGGTGAGTAATCGCGAACACGGCGCTATATAAATTATCCAACTATTATTATTATTATTATTATGAGTAGCTTTTTAAACTGGTGGTTATGACTTTCGCCTCGTGATCCAAAGATTGCGGTTTCGAATCTCACTCCAGACCAGCAAGTTAGTCCTGTTTTCATAGAAAAAGCGTTTAGCTTAATTTTAATAGTAAGAATATTTATGTAACACGTATTCCGTGTTCGCACCTCTATTAAAAAAAATCCCATATAAACAGTGAGATTCAATTCGATCAATCGAGCCACCTCAAACGTGTCAAAAAGACTTCCATACAAGTTTGTCATAAAAATTACTATTTATTTTTAAAAATTAATTATTTAAATATTAACATTAGTGGTACCCCTACTGTGTATCCCACAGGAATTACGGCTACAGTAGGTACATGTATACATTCGTGTACAAATCCGTTCAGAAAGTAATAGTGAATATACCTATTAGTAATGGCCCCGTACCTTTTCATTCCTGAAAACCTTTGGAAAAAACTTCAGCGTATAAAATCCGTATCTCAATTCCCAGCCAGTAGCTACCGTTATTGTATGTACCACACGCACTTTATTACCACGTGACAAAGCTATTTTTTAAGCTTAAGCGTGGAAACTTTTATATTGCTTCGTTCCGCATCGCTTTCAATTGTAGCCACTTTACCCAACCACCCAACTCAAAAAAGGGCTCAAAAATTAATTGTATTTGGAAAATTCGCCCAAGGACGTATAAAAACAATAACATAACAGTTGAATACGGCTGAATATTAAATTTGTTTTACTAATTTTTCGTTCCTAATTTGCATGTAGTACTCTGAGAATACAATTACTGAATTTTGTCTGGATTTGATTATACAAGCTATTTATATGAGTAACGTGTCTGAGAAGGACTACAGATGTCTCACAGAGACGAAGCTATTTATATGAGAAACGTGAATGAGAAGGATTACAGATGTCGCTAGCATAGTCCCATATTTTAAAGGTTTTCAATTTGGAACATAATGTTCCCACATGTTTCAAAAAATAGATAATGTGTGGGTGTTCTTACGACGGAATTGGCGAACGTTGCATTGTGTAGAGTGATCACTTACGCCATCTCAAACAGGTCGTAAGCCCTGAGCCATCCTATAAAAAGACTTAACGTTTCTCGTATAAATTGCTTCGCCTCTTCGAGACTTATAACTGTTTAATCTGCGAGATAGATCTCCTAAATTATAAATGCCAGCCTTCCTACTGAGTATTTAATTTGACAACATGAAGTTTTTCAAAATTCTGCTCAATAGATCTGATTAATTCTTGCTCTATTTCCAAATTATAATCTAATTTATTAAATTTTATTTTTAAATATAAATTTTAGACCGCATTAGCATTTATTATCAGCATTTATTTAATATCATTATTAAATATAAATTGTAGACCGCATTAGAAAAAATAATTCCTTCTATAATTACGACTTTCCTAATACTGATGAGAAGTAGGTCAGATTTTTCTTTACAAAATGATGCCATAGACCGCTGCACTTAGGACCAGATGAAAGGAGACCAAACCACTGCCATCGCTTTTTGTTTTACTTTTTACTTGATGCGGGGGCTAGTTTGATCAGGAGTTTTATAGAGAAAATTCTGCAGCATTTCAAATTGAATTTGCACAGAAATATTTTCTGATAATTTTATTATATTAATTAAATTTTCATCGTTCAAATAATTATAAATGTTTGATGTTGATAGCTTCCTCGTTCGCCGACTTCCAATTCTTACCGCTGTTGCGCTATTGAAATAGATATATTTATTTGAATTACGTATGCAAGACAGATTCTTAAAAGAAATGATAAAAATGTTTCACCACCCTTAGTAAGTATCAGACCAAATAATTTATTGTTGCTGATATTCAATGGCTAAATCACTTTTTACTGTTAAAATAATAGGATTATTTTATTTTTTACATTATTTTTCATATAGGTTTTCTGTTGCTCATGGGATATCGTTTTTTTTTCATTATTTAAGCACATGCCACATAAACGATAAAATACGCTAGAAACTAATAAAATAGTATAAAATGTGCTACTTTATTCATAGAATAGCACCTGGCGATCGTGGAATGCATTATTAATCATACCTATTAAGTAATCTTAGCTTAAACTCTCGATACTATTTTATGTATGTATGTATTAATTAATCAATTGAATAGTTACAAATTGACAATAGAAGAAATAATAAAGATGTCGCGCGCTGAATCTATCCGTCAATGCAATACTCTACAACTGACAATTAAATACTTAACGTACTAGCGTACATGCCAAGCCGCTCATTTTACCTACCGACGTCCACGCATCTTCACTTACGCATTTTATTGTTGAATTTCGGGTCTTGCTTAAATAATTTTGTGAAGACAGACAATAGGAAGGCTAATAATGGCACGGATATAGCAAACTTATTCTCGGAATATTTTAGCTCAGTTTTTAGTACACCGAATGATAAACCTACCATTACGCCCATAATTAACCACGAAAACCACATAACTAATATATGCAGTATTGAAGTGACAGAGGAAATTGTACTAAAATATCTTAAAAAAATTGATATTCACAAAGGTGCCGGCCCGGACGAAATACCCTCAATCTTTATTAAACGATGTGCACACAATCTAGCCTTACCCCTCTCTTTAATTTACAATCGTTCTCTAACAGAATGCACTGTCCCTCTTATTTGGAAATCTGCATATGTATCTCCTATCTTCAAGAATGATAAAAAAAATGATGTAAAAAACTATAGGCCTATCTCCAAACTTTGTATATTTAACAAAATTTTTGAAAAAATAATCTATGACCAACTGTATCCAGCTCTTAAGCCTACCTTGAATATTAATCAACACGGTTTCATTAGTGGTAAATCTACAACCACAAATCTTTTGACTTTCGTAGAATACCTCCAAGATAACTTAGATAACAGAATACAAGTGGACACTATCTACACCGACTACAGTAAAGCGTTCGATAGGGTTGATCACTCAACACTGTCAAACAAGCTTTTAAAGATAGGTATTCACGGCAATCTTTATCGTTGGCTTACTTCTTATATCTCCAACCGTAGTCAAATTGTAGTGGTTGCAGGGTTTAAATCTAACACTGTTGTTGTAACATCTGGAGTACCTCAAGGCAGTCTGCTGGGACCATTGCTATTTAACATTTATATCAATGATATAGGTGATTGCTTTCTAAACTCAAAAACTATCCTATATGCAGATGATATGAAAATTTTTTCTCCCATAAACTCACTAGAAGATTGTCGAAGGCTGCAAGATGACCTACATCGTCTGAACACGTATTGCAATGCCCACAGCCTGGAAATAAATGTTTCTAAATGCTTCGTTGTACGCTTTACAAGAAATAAAAAGGTATTCTCTAATGAATATTCAATTAATAATATAACATTATCTACCAAATCCGAAAGCAAAGACCTTGGGGTGATACTTGACAGTAAATTAAATTTCAACAAACATATCGATTATATAGTCACCAACGCATCATCTATGCTTGGTTTTGTCATACGCACATGTAAACATTTCAAAAATATCAGTACCCTCAAGACACTTTATTTCTCATACGTTCGTAGTATTTTAGAATATGCATCTCAGGTGTGGAATCCAGGTTATGCAGTACACGAAAATAGAATTGAAAGCGTCCAAAACAGATTCCTAAGATACCTAGACCTCCGTTCATTTAGATCTCATATAAGCAATGAAGACTCTGCGAAGTTTTTTAACATGCAGACCCTAACTCGTCGAAGAAACATAGCTGACGCGGTGATGCTATTCAAAATAACACACAATCTAGTTGATAGTCCGGAACTTCTTCAACGAATATCTTACCACATCCCAACTCGCAATAACAGACATTCACCTACTTTTCATCTCCCCTTTTGTAAGACCAACTCAAAACAAAACTCCTTTATGTACAGATCCACAAATTCATTTAACACAAACTATCACCACATTGACATTTTCAACGCAACAATAAGAAACATAAAACAAACAATATCTACACTACCGCACCCAAACTAATTTGTACATTATATCTTCCCTTCTACTCCCGTCCCACATTCCCCTCCATTCGCTATTAATGTATGTTAAATTAAATTTTTAAATTCAGTGGAAAATTTTTAAGATTGTTTTGCTGTTAACTTTTCCCAAAACAAAATAAATAAATAAACACAAATACACACACTCACACAAACTCACTATTGGACATGTTTTTTCTTATTTTTTATCGATTGTATATATGTGTTTTCTTGTAATTGGCCCAAAACTCTGTACATCAATTATTGTTTTTTTCAAGATTGATTAATTATATGGCTGTAAGAAAACCAATAAATGAAAATAAAATAAAATAAAAAATAGTTTTTATTGACAATATCTGCTGTCTGCCTGCACTAACATTTTATTCTTCTTCTTCAACCTTCATCTATCCTCTGATGGATATAGCCTCTTCCATACCCTTCCATCTTTCCATATGGTTTGCTAATTGTAGCCATTTCTTCCTCACCACAGCGGCTTTATTGTCGGCCCATCTCTTTTGAGGTTTTACAACGCCTCTTTTATTCTCCCAAGGTCTCCACTTCAGAACTCTGGCAGTCCATCTTGTAGCACCCTGCCTTACGACATACCCTGCACTTTACCATTTTAGCCTCGCTATACGATCCATGATATCCACTACTCTAGTTCTGCGCCTAATTTTATCATTTCACAACATACTTACATACAATTTAACCAATTCATTTTTCGATAGTCTGAGCACAAAATAAGTGTTTGTCATATTAATCCTTCTGGCATCATCCTTTCTGACACTCAACAAGCATATTACAATATAGCCAATACATATTTTTTTTAAATAAATAACAACTCCAACATTTTGATAGTAGGAGTAGTCATAAATCCTCTTAAAAATATTGATAGTAGGAGTGCAGTCAAAAATCCACTTAAAAATGTTAACCACGTACTTAATAATACGTAACAGCAAAATCAACTCTACACAAGTCTAGCCTGTCAATAAACACACTGTTACAGTCTGATACAAATTATATATTGGCCCTAAATACATTATATTATGTGCTTCGGTGATGTGTGTCGTTGAGGTATTACCTCATTTAAATTGATTGAATTTGTACATACATTAACCTTCACCATATCATGATAAGTAGAAAAGCAAACCGTGATGTCTACTCGTATTGAACGTGAATATAATTTTTCAAAAAGGCCTTTTACTACTTTTTATTTTAAAACAGTAAATCCAAATTTTTACATTAAAAATACATTAAATACAAGAAGCGATTTTCGATCGACGAAATTTAGAGATACACTAAACATTCTAATATTTAAATTTACCGCAACGCAAAATAATTTTAGTCATCTTGGTATAACATTCTCAATAATCTTCCCCTAAATATCAATAAAATAACAGAACAAAATAAATTTACAATTTAATAAATAATAAATTTACAAAAAAACATGTAGGCATTACAGGCACCTACTAGATACATAACATGATCATGAAACTGTTTAAGGCGGTCAGTTCACACTAAATCACCTTCCATACCACCCCAATATTATCATTAAATAAACCCAGAATTTCAAAGCTCATACTACTATATACAAAATATTTATTTGTATTGAATCACTATTTTATATTCATTTTTATTTTATGTGTAATAATATATATTAATACTTAATACCTGAAAATTTGTATATATTAGTTTTTTTTATGAATTCAAATCTATTCTCCTTCACCATAGAAGAGTCTCGGACTCATAGAGATAGTAAAAAAATATTTATTTATTTTAAATGTTTTATTGTATTGTATTGTATTGTATTGTACCACATTAAGTCAAAATAACAAATAAATAAAATAAAAAAATTACACATTGTGTAAATATTGAGCAATAAGCGAGAAAAAAATTATAATAATATGAGTCGTTCATTGCGAATAAGGTTTCTATGAAAAATGTTAAAAACATCCGTCAGATGTCAATAGTTCATCGTTATAGAGGAAATTATGTTTTTATTTTAATATATGGACACTTTCGATGAGTAAATTAGTGGATGGATGTAAAACTATTTTATATTTACCAATTTTAAAAACAGTAATAGTATCTATTTTATATATCTACCTTATATACCTACCTAATAAAAGTCAAAATTAACAAAATGCGGAATGTTATATAAGCGCAAACCATTGTTAATGGACCCGCATGCTTATTATCTCTCTTCTTTTAATCAATGAAAAACATAAAACATGACATAAAAAATAAACCTTAATATATTCCTGAAACCAGGGACGTGCAGTGAGAACAAAAAGAATGACTTTTCAATAAGCATATATTTTGAAAGAATCCGAAATAATATATTTATAAATTGATACTAAACATATTATTCATATTTTAATATTACATAATATTCTGCCAGATAAATATTTAATTTCGATTTTATTTCACAAATATATGCTTATATAACAGTCATGTTTCTTGTTCTCACTGCATTCCTCTGCCTGTAACGGTTATTCTGTATAATTAATATTTTCTTTCTTACAGTATTTTCTATTATGTATTCTGTAATGGTATTTTCTATCGCAGCTAGTATTCAACGCGTCTATTTTACATTGGATTTAATTAAAAAAAAATTTTTTTTTCCTTTTTTTAAATAGAAATGCGCATATGCAATACGAATACAATCAAAATTCTTACTTGTCCCGGAATGGGGCTCGCACCACCGACCACCAGATCACTAGGCGAGCCTCACGACCACTACACCAACAAGCCACTCTTGTTTACATTATCGGTTTTCCACAACTTATATTTATTCGTATTTTTTTATGATAAGCTAACAATTTAACAACAATGTTTTATTTCTCTCGTATTTACAGAAATATTACTTGAGACCGACACACTTGTATTACCTACTGCGCGGCAAGGGAAGCGTTAAATAAATCATTTAACTAAATGTTAAACTATGTACCTTAATTTCTTGGAATGTCTAAATCTGTTCTGCGGCTCTTGAATCGGAAACTGAAGAATAATTAGGCCCGGTTGCGCCATCTAAAGTAAAGGTAAAAAAAGTTACTCGAGTAACTTTTTTTTTACTCTCCAAGATAGGTGGGTAAAGGTAAAAACGTTGGAAAAAAAAATGGCCGTCCTCTCACAGCTGATTTGAAAATGTGACATTTATCAATAAAGGTACTTGTCATTTGAATTTTGTCGCTGTCATTTTCGTATTGAAATTTGTAGTCATTAAAATGAATCTTTTAATTTCGCGTTATTTTAACGATGGTTAGACGTTTGTTTGGTTTGTTTCATAGAATAAAGTGGTTTGTTTGAACTGGTTTTGAACCGCAAAAGTACGTATTGCCAGTGGTGAAAAACTGAAATAAATCAAATTCCATAGACAAATGCGGTATTTGAGGTTTATTCCGCTTGGCACCCTATTAGCCTTATGATTGGTTTGACAGTGGTAAAAAAGACGTTTGTGCAACCCGAAATCGAGTTTACTCTAAGCTGAGGGTAAAAAAAGTTACTCGGGTCAATGTTACTCAAACCAAATTTACTTCTGCTGGCACAACCGAGCCTTAGTCTTATAAAAAATGTTATGAGATCGTATTTTGACATC
This sequence comes from Agrypnia vestita, assembly GCA_016648135.1. NCBI lineage: Eukaryota > Metazoa > Arthropoda > Insecta > Trichoptera > Phryganeidae > Agrypnia > Agrypnia vestita. The sequence continues at coordinate 12,882 of JADDOH010015025.1, forward strand.
CCTCGCCTGCAAACCAACATCGTTATCCCCAGAGGCCCAAATTACCGTATCCCCAGAAGCCCAAATCACCGTATCGCGTATTCTGAAAGAGTTCCGAACATCCCTTGCGTGTGCGCATTTCAAAGTTTTAACACTGTGCCACGTGTCGACGAATAGACCCCAGAAAATCACTGAATATCTAATACTTTTTTCTATACTTTCTTAATACTTTTGTTATTGTATATTTACTCTGTAATTATTATTATTTTTTATCTCTGTTATTTTATGCTTACTTTTGACATTATTATGTTATTTTATATTAACTCTGTATTTTACATATTTTATCTTTATTATCTTATACTTACTTTTACTTATTCTCTCATTTTATATTATAAGGTAATTAGTACAACATCAAATTACTGTAATAGGTTTTGTAACCGTTGAAATAAATAAATAAATATTTTTACATTTTATACATATTTACATTTTATAGAGGTATTGAACTTTTAAATTAAGTAAAACATGTAAAAATCGTGGTACTGGCTTTATTCGCTTTATTCTATGGATTAGAATATATAATTTTATGCCATTAATATTTAAATATGATTAAAAGACAACGATTTTCTGAATAAATTTGCACAATCAGCTTTTAGCTATCAGATTAGCTGTTGTAAGAAGAGTTCTAAAAAACAAACCTATAAAAAATACCCTAGCTATAAATTGATCTATCCAATAAAGTCAATACGATGGCCATTACAACAATGTTTATGTATTTTATTTCCTTTTAAAGTTCTAATACCTCTAAAAAAACATTATTTACTTCATAAGCATGACGCTTGATTCATCATATAAAAAATGCGAACTTTATAGTCGCTATCTCCATAACTATTGATATAAGAACATTGTTGATTGAAGTATACGATACGATAAGAAACGATATAAGAATATAGTGATTTTCCTCAGTCTGAATTATTAATGATTAATTAACCGTAAAAAGTGTTTTGTGTAACGATATCATATTCAATTCATTATTACTTATTAATTAATAGTAAAAAGTGTATTGTGTAACTATACCTATCATATCCAAATTTTCACAAAATATTCATACTCTGTACATTATTGTCTATATAGGACCATCTATTAGGGTCATTAATGACCTGTTGACGGTCTGTTTGTTAAAAAATAAAAAAAAATTACATTTTCGACTTATAATTGGCGGGAATCTACTCGCAAAGTATTGTGGATTAGCTTTGTTATATCCTGAATTATTACTACTAGTCATTAAAACATTAATCAACGCTACAACTATTGATCATTAAAAGTTAGACAAACGCTAGGTATTAAATTATAAACATTTATCTCGTTTAAACGGCTGCTGCAGAGTTCCAATTCACCAAACTGACGAACGGAACATCAATGGTCAATGGACCAACATTTGATGTTTGGCGTGCAATATTTTTTTTAAATAGAGATGCGTACACGATATAACGACGTATCAATGTTCATACTATTTTCTAACTGAGCCAAACGCTCGTGCTATAAACTACAAACATAGGTTTAACGTGCCGATCTCCTAGAATAAGGTTCAAAGTGTCTGTCCCTGTCTCAGAGACTATTTCGAGTCGAAAATCTCATCCGTGGACACGGGCTTTAAGAATCAAAAGATCATAATACTTACTGAATTTGAGTAAAAAAATTACAAGTCCGCAATAATCTTTCTGTGTTTAATCATTCAACTGTGGCGTTTAATCATATTTTTTCCCTCACTTCAAATACCGTCAGAGTTTCCATGAGGCAGAAACTAATGACGTCCTTCTTGATTGATTTTCAGTATGATTTAATCCGATTAATATCTCCGAGAGAATGTTCCTCGGATAAAGTTTCTATTTTCATATTCCATTAATTTAGTTCCATATGAATTACTCATGAATAATTTACCAGTTAATCATAGATAATATGATAATCCCGTATTAGTTACCGCAAAAGATATTAATATCACTATTAATTACATAATCGGCTTCTGTCTGTGTGAACCAATGTTTTCTTAAATACCAATGGCCCTTTTTAAATACGAAATAGTTTTAAGTGTCAAATTTTCGTTATTAAGTAGGTACTTAGTAGATATAATTTAAAAAAAAAACACAAATACATTCCTATTGTCACAAAATTCAATTTGAATTCTGGATTTACAGCTTCATATATAATTATCTTAACAACTTATAACGTTATAATGATTTTAGTGTGATTTTAATATCATAATAATCTTTATTAACTACGTAATTTGTAGCGCTGTTAGATCAGTAATGTTATCCAAAAATTGTAAAACTTTTTAGAATTTATTTAACTTATGAAAACATTATTTTAACTGAAGCTTAAGCAAAGCCTTTTACCTATCCTAGACGAGATTTAATCAAAAATATGCGGAACTTTGGAATTTCGCAGGCTGTATAAGTCGAAAATTGTCACAAAATTAATTTTGTTGTATTGGTTCATACATTGTCATTGACATATTATCTTAACATTGGTAGCTATATTGTATGCTTGTTTTATGGTTGTGTCGAAAAAGTTACATGTGTTTTGATGTGCTTGGAAATTTTTAACATAAGGATTATACGAGAGAAAGATTTCAACATTTCTGGCCAAAAACAACACCGTTATGATGCCTCAGCCTCCATACTCGCCAGACATGGCGAATATGGAGGACGAGGGCGACGACTGATGGCAGATTTTTTGATAAAAACGAAAATTCCGCTTATTTTTGATGAACAAAATGGTAATCCAATTTCCAGGCAATATAATTTTTCATTTGGAAAACTGAATGTTTTCTTAACGTTTACCACAACCTAACCTAACCTTGGTCTCCAAAAATTAACGACATTCTTACACATTGTCTTATCAATCTTTCTATACCTGTTACACTTTCATTCACAATAAAATATTCTTAACAATTGGTAAATTGTTTTTTTAATATGATTTGATTAATTTAATATGCCTAAATGCCTAATTTATAATGATAATGGCCTTCGATTGCTAGATCGGTAAACACTGTGTAACATATTTATTTAGAAACCTCAAACCGATTCATTAAATATTAAAAAATATTTTTATCTATGTTCTGAGAACGCAATTTATTATTTCACTGGACACAGACATTTATTATTTCACAGACACTGAATTTTGTCCCTAGAAGGGATAATCATTGTATGGATGTTCTGACGATAGAGTTGGTGAACGTTGCATTGTGTAAAGTGATCGCTTAAGATAGCTTTTACAGGGCGTAAGTTCTGTGGTCACCTTTCCCGTTTCAAATAAAAATCCTTTGTTTCTGTGAGACTTCTATAATTTGTCTTACTAAATATTAAAAATAACCTAACTTCTTTTGTACATACAAATTACGTACATTTGTGAAATTCCACTATTTTATTGAAAGGTTATAAATGCGAGGGGTTTCGGTCCTCACTCGGTCCACATAATCTTGCACAGTTTTTACAAACAAGTGAATTTATTTCCATCAGGATTAATGGAGGGTCACCCGTTTTAATGGAATGAAAAATTGCACAAAGAAGTTTAATCGATCGCAGGAGTCGAATGAACGTAGATTAATAGCTTCGGTTTACATTTCTCTGTATGTCCAACTCCATGCGGTTTGCGCGGCTGGAAAACTAGATAAACTAGAGAGTACCTACCTACCCACAATCAGGCTCATTAATTTTATTTCAATTTATCTTATATACAGGGTAAATACACAGCTAGTCCGCAATACTTACAGGTGAATTCCTGCCTTGATTATGAGTCGAAAATGTTCCAAGTAATCATTAATTGTAATGGAGATATGCTACATCAAATTTTTCATTTTTTCAAAATATTTCTGACTTATTTTCTGAAAAACGTTACACTATCATTAAATTATCTTATATCGAATATGTAAAAATGTTTCCAGAGAAGTAATAAATAAAAATCTCTAAAAGATACAATTTAAATTTGTAGTTTGATTACAGTTTTAATGGTTTAGTTTAGTTTCAATAGTTTAAAATAGTTTAGTTTTTACATTTCTACATTTTATTATTGATTATTTCGAACATTACAGGAGAACAAAGTAATATTCTGTCAATCATATTTTGTAAATATTTATTTTTTATTACTAAGCGATTCCACGTTTGTTTATCCAAAACACATATAAAATTAGTTTAATAATAAAAGAAATATTGACAAAATCAGATTGGGACAACTTATTTTGCTCTCCTGTAATGTTCGAAATGATCACTAATGCCCTTTTGGCTTTCTACGCTCCATCCATACCAGAAAGTTAATCATATTTTCGCTGAATAAGCTTCTTTTTTTTCTATTGTTTGATCCTTGATTTGTATTGACAGGTCAGTTCTGGTCTTGTGACGACGACGGCAGAATAAGCGTTTAGACTAATTAGAAAGTAGCAACAATGTTAATGTGACACGTATTCCATGTATATATCTCTATTTTGTTAAATAGTCATGGAACATTATTATTGAATAAAACAATTTTTAATTACTATATACTTTTTTATGATATAATTTATACCATGAATTTTATATTCACCTTGATTTTAATTAGATATATTAAACGAATTAAACCAAGTATATTGTCATATTTTCGAAGCATAATAACCTTTTAGAATAATAGCAAGAATTTTGATCTGATTAAGCTAGAAGAAGCGGCAAAAAAGTGTAGGAAAATTAAATGGATCTTGACTGAATACAAACGAAAGCAGCACAAGACAGGAGAATATGGAAGCACTTTGTCTAGTCTTTGAACCCTCGACCCTAGTAGGACTAGAGGATGGAGATGATAATGATGATATCTATATAATTTAATGTGCATGTTTTGTCAAAATACTAGAATATATTTCATATATATATTTTTTTGGTAGAAAGCGAAAACTCGATATGACTATAGTTTGATATATTAATATAAATAAAACACGCCAACTTTGTAAACATACAAAGTTGAGGTGTTTTATTTTATATTAATAATTTCTTACTATTTTAATCAATGTTCTTGCATCATTAACTCCTAGTTTCAAGAATAATACAATCTTATAAACCATCAAGTTCTAGAAGTTTTTATAGTCTTTTACGATAGTTAATTTTTATTTTGTTATTCAATGTTTAAATTTTCTTTTCTTTTTAGTAGTTGAAACAATGAGGGCCGCGTTATATTTGGGCTAATACGGTAATTAAATAAGATACATAGGTATATTATATTGAGAACCTTAAGGGTTTTATATAATCTACTTTTCTTAATTAACTTATTTATTTATCTGTTTGCACTGTATAAAATAATAATGTTACGAACTTATGTTTAATATGTGGTATCCTTTAGGGGTAGTAAAAAGTCATGCCCGTCGTAAAAATATATGAGTTAAAATATTAAATGCATAATGGAGACAAACCCTAAATCCCCGTTCATATAAATGTTGCCTGTGTCATAAAACTACACAGAGGAAAATAGACATATCCTTAAAGGTTTGCTTCGTAATACAAAAGCCTTATTAATTCATCACAATTGTACATTTATTTCCCTTAATTTGAAGGATAAAATATAAAGAAAGGCTGTCGTCCGGCCCTCGATTCTACTGGAATAATGCTTGAATCTTTTCCTATCATTCCATTATCCTTTGTGCCATATCCTTTAAGACTACCCTGGAAGCTGGATACCAAATCCGTTCCTTCCTCTATTTCCTCTGATGTTTGAACCCTGCCGTATCCTTGTCAACCAAATCCTTTTAGATCCTGACCTTTCCTCTATGCTTTCTTTGTCTTCAATACATATGAAACCGTTTCTAATCGAATAACAAACGTATACCAATTTACCTAAGTATTTACTTACACAAACGATGCGATACTGGAATTAACCAACCAATATAGTTTGAATAATTTGGCATAATATGAAAGGCGATTACGAAATAATTAACATCTGTTTTGACATCAGGCTGAATTTTGAGTTATAAATGCTTTTATCGATAAAATAACAAATTTACAATTAATCTTGCTGTGCTAAGAAGACTTGGACCTTAAATTAAGAAATATAATGACTTTCCTGACAAACTGTCAGTTTTCATGTTTAAATATTTGAGAGAAATTTTTGAATTTGCTCAAATATGACAAAGCTTTGCCTTTGCCACTGCATTTGCTGTGAAAGTAAAGATTTTAAATTACATTGTTAAACTTTTTTGTGTATAGATACACCAATTTATGAATTAAATGACCCAAATTATAAGAGTATAAATATTAACAAACAGACATTTATAATTTTGTATTTTATTTAACTTTATTTGACTTGTGTCAAATCGAATAAAATTGTAATATTCAATATAAATTACTCTCATAATATTCCAAAGCATTACAGAAAACAGGTTAGGATTATTGAAAAAAATATGTCATCTTTGATGTCGTCTTTCGCCCTAACTGTTAAAATTTCACCCAAAGTAAAATTAATGTCTTCTTTTTTATCTTTTGGTTGAGCAACTTTATAGAGTGACCATTTTAAATAAAAAAATATTTTAAAATTTGTTTGCATCCACTTATATTTATTAATTACACCTAATATTTAAAAATAATTCTTCAAATAATTTAGAAAAACAAAAGACGTCATTCATTTTGATATTTTGACATTTATAAAACACCCTGACGTTGGAAAGATTTTTCCGAAACATGTAAAAAATTAATAAATATAAGTGGATACAAACAAATAATAAAAAAAAAATTAAGAATGTCTTCTATTCAAAATTGAATGAAGAAGTTCCCAGAGATTTTTGCCGCTAGCTATGAGACACCTGTATACTAGAGACTTGGACAGTCCGCATTAGGGACAAATAGCATAAAATAGACACCTTCAAAATGTTATCAAGATTAAATATATTACACTGTATAAATTGAATACGGAAAAATTGACTCACGTCTTTTTTTTAAATTGATATTTTTAAAAATAAAATAATTAATTTTGATAAATTTCATATCTTCAGTGTAGCATTAAGCAATATTTTTGATAAAACTTAGTTAATAGTCATTAAGGGTTTTTATGTAAATTATGAAAGCAAGAAGTTATCAACACTTTTTTTGCCAGTGAACGGCTGTTTTGTGGATGAAAAAAAGTCATTAATTTTATAAAAAAAAAATTTAATCGAAATCATCAGGTTACTTAAAGACATTACATTTTCTTTTCAGTATACTTGCGTACATATTTCACACTTTCTCACCAAAAGTCACTTTACTTTTTATAATTTACTACTTTTTACTAACTGTAACTGTAACTGTACTTTTTGTAATTTCTGGCTCAAATTCCATATATGACAAGCGCTTTTACATAATTATGCAGATTTAAACTTTGGAAGCGATTTGCCGAAAAACATGAATTTTTTACTCAATGACTTCTTGCACTACACCGACGATATTAGTAAAAAAAATTCACGAAAAAACGTACAAGTTAGTGAACGTTTTAAAAATATTATTTTCGAAATGTACTCTTCATCACCCGATAAACCTCCGACAAAACCTATGCAGTGTTTAAAAATCACGTAGAAAAGAAAAATTCTATTCATATATCTGTCAGATATTAAAACACTTACAATCGCAATACTAGCAAAAGCACATAGCGCAACAACTTTGAACGCAAAGATGTCAAAACATTAATATGAAAGCAGTTCATTAAATATTTCTTCGTCCTCATCAATGCCGAATTACATTTGGAAATGAATACACGAAGTTGTGGCGTCTTTTGTGTTATTACCGAGTGGTGATGATAATAATAATGTCACATGTAAGCATTTTGTTTATTCGCGTTGTTTTCTGTCATGGAAATTAATGTTTACACGGGCATGTGTGCGGATGTTAACATTACCGCTGATGCAATTAACGTAGAGAGAGAAGGAGAGAGGAAGGTTTTCCCGTTTCTCTGATTTATTATTAAACAACTTTTGGTAGGCAGCCGACTATATTAATTATTTACCGAGGCTTTGTCTTTCTACGGAGCTTCAGACACGAGTGACAGAGCATTGCGAACAGGGAGGGGTTCGAGGCAGGGGCGTGCAATCCGTTAAATCAAAATTGCGTGTTCTTATGAACGAGCATTAGAAGCTATATTTCTTTGACATACATAAATGAAACACGTGCTGTGTTGTATACCGTTCGTTGGAACATGGCTAGACAGAATGCGTATACGCATTCATTATACATCTTAAATAATGATGATTGATTATATATATATATATATATATATATATATATATAATACAAAATTAATGATGATTGATCCCTCTGGGGAAAAAACTCTGGTTCCTAAAAATACTCAAAAAATATTGTGGATTTTAAGAGTTTTCATTCGGACCTCACTGTCGTGAATGGACAATATGGTAACTTGAACCATCTAGCGGAAAAATAAATAAACGTGTCCCGAGCATACATACATACAACTAAAGATAATATATTATTTATGTTCTCGCGCGTTGTTCTGAATACACATGTCCGCTTCAACAGACGTGTTGAAAAACGACGCAAATGTATATTTGAAGCGGATTTGAATGTATGCATTCCGGTACTCTTAGGCCCGGTTGTTTCAAGTTCGATCAAAGTAAGCGGTCGATTAAAGCATAGATTTTTACGAAAACGGATCGTCTCATTGGTGGAGAACGTAAAAATCTATGCTTTAAAAGAACGCTTACTTTAATCCAACTTAAAACAACCGGCCCTTAGGCGTTACACTTTAAGCATTATATTATTCCATGTTATAAACCATTTTTAAACCTTTATAAAGTTACAGAGCTTGTCCACAATACTTTAAAGGTTGATTTCTGCCTAAATTACGAGTCGAAAATTTTCAAGCAACAATGTCCTACCATCAGTGGTTTTGGAGACTTTAAAGTTTGCAATTTTTTCAATATTATACTTATCTTCTGCAAAAGTTGTACTATCATTAAAGTAACTTATCTATATCAAATATTAAAAATTCACTCGCTTTAGTACTAGTCAAATAAAATAATTGTGCATATTTTTTTAATACTGATGCGAACACGGAATATTCTTACTATTTTAAAAATAAGCTAAACGCTTGTGCTGTAGTGTTGTGTAGTTCGCGAACGAACTAGGTCGTAAGAGCGCTCCCACAGGCGAACTACGCGAACTAGTTCTCAGATCACCCGCTCCTTAGTAAGGTAGTTCGTTTCTAGTTTCTTAGTTCTTATAAGACCCACTGTATTAGCGAGAATGAGCGAGAGCGCGGCGTCAGTTATTTCTAAAAATGCATTAAAATATTATATATCAGTTGATTATTTTTATTTTGTTTGAGCCATGTGGTTTATTTTAAAACCTTAATTAAAAATTCGATTATTTATAAAAGATATTTTTATTCAATCAAATAAAGAATACATTTATTATGCCGATTATATTATTAATAAAATATACCTACACACAAGTTAAAGATACTATTTACACACTTGAGAATAAACACATTTAAAATATTTTATAAGTAACTAGCTGTTTGTACCCGGTGCTGCACGGGTTAAGGATTAAGTTGAAAATAAATTTGTGAGGCGAAACAAAGGTTCGATTTGAACGGTATAGATTTGCATCGAAAATATATCAGGGGGAGGGGAAGGGGTTAAATAATAAGGGGGAAATGTTACCTATATTACCCGCCTGGTCCTAATGCATAAGTATGCAAAATTTGAATCGAATCGGATAAACGGCGTAGATTTGTATAGAGAACAGACAGACAGAATTGTGCTGTGAAAATGGAACTAACTTGCGGATGTCCCGGAATGGGGCTCAAACCACCAACCACCAGATTGCTAGGCGAGCGTTATGACTATCACACCAACAAGCTACCAATTGAATTTGAATCAGATTTATATTGCAAGGCTTCCATCATTTTATTAAGCTCTCTAACACCCTGTACCTAAAGTGATTACATTAATATTTTAAGAGTGGAAATTAACTCACACAGGTATATTTTTTTACAAAAAATTTTTCTTGTCTGAATTTTTTTCATAAGATTTAATGCAATAGATTTTACATAAAAAAAACAACCAATCTCATTTTTAATTCTTACAGCATTAGTATTAGCAGCATAACCTATGTAAGTCCATGTCCAGTGCACGCCACTGGTTGGAGGGGAATGTACGAAGGCTATGCTGATAATCGAGAAATGTACACTCTATTTAATCTATGTTAGTTAATTTTTACTGGGTGAACATTTCCTTATGTTGTAGGGAGGCGCGTGTAGTCAGTACATTGAAGCATGTATTTTGGAAGAAATGCAAAATTAAATATTTATATGACAAAATATTTATTTCTTAAGATCTGAATAGTATGCAATAAGTAATAATTGCAATAAGAATATTACAAGATGCACATTTTATTACGATTTATTTTATTGAATTTTTTTCAGTGTAGCTTATATCAATGTACAGACAATATGCCACGTATTGTAGGTATTTCGTACTACAAATTATACATCATCCTTATCCTCTTGTCTTAGTAGGGTCGGGGGTCCGAATACTCAACAAGGTGCTTCCATATTCCCCTGTATTGTGCTTCCGCACAACTTAATCAGTCCAGACCCATAAACGATCAGAAAAATAACAAATCAGAAAAAAATTATAATTGAAATCAAAAAACATATATACAAGCACCTACTAGACACATAGTATAGTCATGAAACTGTTTAAAAATGCATATTTATACCTTTTACCTGTACTCCATCTGTACACGATATATACACGAGTCTTCTGACTCACACAGATATAGTAAAATAAATATTGCCTGTATTTGAAAAGTTAAATGATATAAATATAAATAATATATAATAAATAAATATAATAAAATAAATATATAATATAATAATAATATAATAATATAACAATATAACAATATAACAATATAACAATATAACAATATAACAATATAATAAAATATAAATTGTTAAAAGAACAAAATAAAAAATAAAATAAAATAAAATACACTTCTAACAGATTTTTAGTTACCTTTGTAAAAACCACTACCAGATTTTAGGTCTACCGGTTTCGAGACGTACCTGTCTCTTCGTCAGGACCAACACTACTCCACTTCATTCACAACACTACACACCTCAACCATAGTATTGTTACATTTCCACCAATAATTGATCACATGCGCGTTAGTCTTGTCAAAAACAAACATGCACTGATTAGCCTAATGAACCATCAGGGATCTACCGAAAGAGAGTGAGAGGGGGCGGGGTCTAAAGTGGGTGTTACCCCATCTTTTCTGAACATTAAATTAAATAAAGGGCTATATGGAAAATTAACAACCAAAGAAGTGTAACAATACTATGGTTGAGGTGTTGTGAATGTAGTGGTGTAGTGTTGGTCCTGACGAAGAGACGGGTACGTCTCGAAACCGGTAGACCTAAAATCTGGTAGTGGTTTTTACAAAGGTAACTAACAATCTGTTATAATGTCTAACCACAAAGTTAATGCTTTAAATATTAATAATATTAAAAATATACTTCTTTTTATTTTTTCTCTCAGCCTAATCAGGGGCGACCTACCGGTCACCTTCCTTCCGGGGTTGTCAAGAGGATATTACTTGGTACTCGTTCCTCTTGCATTCTTAGCACATTTCCACGTCACCTCGTTTGTGATTGTTCTATATAAAGGAGTAGGGACTCCATGACAGGTGTATGGCTTATGTCGGCACTTTTTACTCTGTCCATCAGTGTGACTCCCATTACCCCCTTTACATGGATCCTTGCTCTCACTCTCTCCGATAGGATCCATAATTTGATGGCCTATATTAGGGTGAGCCAGTACGCAGACTTGAATACAGTCAGTTTTGTCTTGACACTTAGCTCGGATTTTCTTATCACCGCACTATATAGAGATCGTAGAACGCCTTCCGCAGTTCCGATTATTTTACTTATTTCACTTTTCTGTCCACGATTTATTTATGTATATTTATTAATAAAAAAAAAGTAACACATAAAAACCAAGTTTTTACTTTACTCCCTTTCTTTGTAAAATATATAAAATAAAATAAATAAAAAAATAGTCTTAGATACAGAAGATTTTTTGAATAGCAAGAACGTATTTCAGAATGCACTGATCAAAATGAATATTCAAATACAGAAGGTAACGATGAAGAATTAGTAGAAGATATGCACTATATTTCATCACGCGAAAAATAAGATAGGATAATATTGAACCACCGACATTCGCTCAAGCTCATTTCCGGGCTAGCAATGAAATGATATGGCATAAAAATTCACATATTAATTATAAAACTACGTCGTATTATATCGTTTATCATCAGCATAGAAGTGATTTACACAGATCAAGAAAAACATTATCTATTAGTATTACATTCAAATGTGTTTTTATACCAGAAATTGTTGATAGTATTGTCCATCACGCAATAAAGAGGCCAGGAAAATATATATTGAGTCAACGAACATGATCGTACTAATGAACCACATTGGAAGGATTTGACTTCATCCGAGTTAAATGCAATCATGGGTATTCTGACAGTATATGGTACCGATTACCTAAATACAGTTTATATTTTTGATTTGTTCAAATGTAATTTATACCCAGTATCGAGCGTCGAATTTCCTCGCTTCGATGACGCTAATATGAGAAAATACCGATTGAATGAAGGCAGAACTGCATCGATACGTGAAATATGTATGGTTGATACTGAATTCCAAAATTTTCAGCAACCCAAATGTTACAATCGATGAGCAATCATTTCTTCTAGCGGATGTATACAATTTATGCAATATATTCCAGTCTAAGCCCACCAAATAAGGGATTAAAGTATGAAGGATATGTGATGCAGAAAATTATTATCCTCTTACTGACTAAATATACACCTGAAAATTAACATCTGGACGAGAAACTCACCAACGTGAAAGAATTGGCCGCTCAAAGGCTGTGGACGTAATATTACATACGACATTTTTTCATGACTTCCCAAAGTCATGGAAAAATGTTCAATGTAATATGCCAAAGAACAACATATTATTTTATCTTGGAATATGGCAACCTTTGGTACATTAAGACGATATAAATAGTATATTCCGGCGAAAGCAAAGGATTATTATTTGAATCCAATGATAATGTAAAAAATTGTTCTTGTGTGCCAAAAAACTGAAAAAAGTAATACTTATCACGATTCACAGATGATATTAATAATCATCTGTCAATCGTGGTGAGGTAACGTCGGGACTCAGGAACAAACCGAACATGATTAATTTTTAAAATTAAACGAAATCTGATGGTGAAATTTATGTCTATCACTGAATGAAAATATCAATACCGAATGGGTACCCGGGTACCCTGGGTAGTAATCAGAGGACTAAAGAAGTTTAAGTTCATATAAAATACCTTTTTAAAAGTAAAATTACATCAAACAATACATAAATCCCTTTCAAATACCTCAAATAATGGGGATCTTGGCGGACAAAAGCATCAAGGGTTTATGAATAAAATTATTTTAACTTGAAGTCGGAAATGGATACCCGGGTGCCCGGGTAGTAACATAATGGCTAAAGACGAATTAAAACATATAACATAACACTAAACTTACAGAAATTTAATATATTTCTAAAATGTCAGATGTTTTGAGATGTCAAGATTTCGATAGATTCAATTATCATCAATATCGTACCTTATGAGTTTCCAGCGTCAAATGATTTAGTCAGAATCAGATTTGAGTAATTTAGAATTCTTCAAAACTAAGCAGAAATCTAAAAGAAATAAATTATTATTTGATTTTTTCCCAAAAAACCCAATTTTGCTGTCACCTGTGAACCAATTGTTTTGTAAATTTTCGAAATTCGTAGTGATGTACCTATTATACCGACGGAGTAATTCAAATTTAGAAAATATTCCGCGACGTTATCGGGCCGCCGCGCCGTTGCTAATCAAACTTTTCTAATGATTCCAATTTGAAAAAACCAATAAAATTTCTAAAAATCCGAAATTATACTATAATTATTATTTTTTTTAACGAAAATTTGATAGATCTTCTCGATCGTCGCCACGAGTCTGCTTGCCAAGTTACAGCTCGGGAAAAGGGTCAAAAATCGATCCAAAGTTTTTGTTGACGGCAAGCAAGCAGACGCTACGAGTTAATATAAAGGGAGTAATTACTAATTTTAAATCTTTAATTTAATTAAATTGTAAGTATAACTATATCCTCATACAATCAGCTACCTGTCTTTGTGTATGTCATTGATCGGGTTCGTACTTTTTTAAAGTATTATCTTTTTTGATTCATAGAAATAGAGGAATTACAAATATAATAAAAAAAATAAAGTAAAAATTGCAAGTCACCAGGCAGCTAATGCATGCTGGTATAAGTGTAAATCAAACATAATTTTTTTTACGCTTTTTTAACACCTTTTAATTATGAAATCGATTTATGAACAACTCATGATTTATGTCAAGTCTTTTCAGTTATTTATTGAGAAGTCTTATATTATTTATTTCCTTTACTAGAAAGTCCAACAAATTAATGGAATTCAAAAGCTGCCTACCTACAAGAAAAAAATTGTCTCTAAAATTGTCCCTAAAGTGCTAAATTCACATCTCGAGTAATTTCAATCGCAAATAAATTGTATTATTATCCGCGGGTAGCTTGGCATTTTAGGCTATAAAATGAGGTTATGCTTCCTTATCTCATGTAACTCGCAATCGGCCTTGACTCATCGCGACGGCGCTAAATTCGACCATTTTCGCCGAAACCACCCTCGCTCCTTAGGCATCTGGTGCACAGGGTTTACATATCGTTAGGATGCGACGCGCTTCCTCTATAAAGCGATGCAAATTTCTGTACATTTATACAGGGTTATTTGGAAAACATTAATAACCTCGCAGGACTATATTCCTGCCTTGATTATGAGTGAAAATGTTCAAGATATCATGACCATGAATATACCAATAGTAATGGAGATATATGCGACATCCAAGTTTGCATTCTTTTTTCAATATTTCTGACTTATTTTTTTGTGAAACATTGGATTATCATTACAGTTACTAATATCGAATATGAAAAATGTATTCCCTTTAATACAAGTCAAATAAAAAAATAAAAACCTTCGAATTCCAATTGGAAAATATTCCAATTGGAATTTTTTCAGGGTTTTTATCATTTTATTTAACTTGTATTGAAACCAATGAATTTTTCGTTATCGATATGAGTTACTGTAATGATAGTCCAACGTTTTACAAAAAATAAGTCGGAAATATTGAAAAAAAAATGCAAACTCTGATGTCGCATATCTCCTTAACTATAAATAATAGCTTAAACATTTTCGATTCATAATCAAGGCAGGAATATAGTCCTGCGAGGTTATTAATATTTTCCAAATAACCCTGTATAAAGGTCTATATATTTTGTGTTGAGCCTTTGAAATTTTTAATTTTTTCGTGACATCGAGAAACCGTAGGTACATATTTTTCTTGTAATCTAATATCAATTATTTTTCTATGTATCTTTAATGTTCTACATATCAAGAGCGTAATTGTAAATTGTTCATGCGTCTATCAGCACAGAATTTTTTAATTTTTAGAATTTCAAATACTTGTATATGAAATAGATAAGGTTAACCTTCCCTAGACGGAGTCAATTAAACTGTAATGCATCTCTGTTCATAAATACGAACAGTATAAAATGAATATTTAAGCTATTCCTAAAGAAGCCATATAGCTTAGAAATTATTGATGGAAAACCAATACTGTAAAGCGAATCCTACTAAAACGGATTATTACTCCCTTTTTTTTAACTCGTAGCGTCTGGTTGCTTGTCTGACGAAAAAACTTTGGTTCGATTTTTAACCCTTTTCCCGTGATCCAATCGAGCTGAAACTTTGCAAGCAGACTCGTGGCGACGAT
>JADDOH010015026.1:0-25653 GCA_016648135.1 Agrypnia vestita
AATAATATATTTTAGAGCCAGGTTTTAGGCAACACAGTGGATCAAATTACGTGTTTGTTGAATTATTTTTTAAATTACATAATTCAAAATACAGTAGAACCGCGTTAATTCGATATTCGAGCCTATAAAAAACCGATTGCGAAATTCGCCAAATTGTTTTTCATATTTCAAGAAATCATTTCGAAAATGAAATATTTTTTATGCTTATGCAAAGATCGCGGCATTTCTTTTACTAAAGTATCCAATATTGATATATTTGCTATTCTCACTTGCAAAAAAATTGAAATGTGTCCTTTAATTTCATCAAATTTGAAAAAAATCCAATTATATGAACTAAAATGTATTGATTTATGGCGCAAGGGGCTAAAAATTATTATGAATTACCAGGGTTAACGTACTATTAAATTAACATTTTAGGACTTGCGTGATTAAAATTTTCAAATTACGGCGAATTTAGAATTTTCAGGGTTCGAATTAACGGGGTTATACTGTACACGGTTCCAAGCATCTCGGCTCAAAATCAACAAATGCAGGGATTTCTGCCGTGTTTCTATGATCTTTATGACTGTTCCGCACGGGAACGGCGGTCCAGAGAAAATAAAGTGCAGACGCCTCGTATACTGCAAAGCCTTTCGCCGTGAATGCGAAATACCTCGTAGAGGAGCGCCAGCCGTGGTGGTCCAGAATTCTTCGCAGGGCCGCAGAAATATGTAGAGGCTGGACCTGAGATTCTCAGCAGTAATCAGGACCAAAGTGGAAATCCAGAGTGGGTGGCGGGAGAGAAAGAAGTAAAACAGATGAAAGCGGTCCAAAGGGCGTATGAGATACAACGCGAGTTGCATAACAGGTATCCGCCAAGCAAAACCAATTTATTATATAGTATCTTTACAAGTTACAGGAGGATACATAACAGCAAATTGCGTAATCCAATCAGAGTGAGCGAAATCTCCCCGCCATATAGTGGTGCGCGGCGCGACAGGCGTCATCTCGTGGCGCTTTGGGGAACTACGTCCGCGAGAGGCCGGGGCTGACCCCACTTCGAAGACAGATAAAGATTCATAAAAGGTTTTGCATGAACCCCACGGGGTTACAAACTATGTCACTTTGTTTGGCCTGACCTTGCACAAGGCCGTGATGTAGTCGTTGGACTTGCACGGTCCTACTAATTTAGGAGATTCAACAAACAAGTCAAGCCGTGAGGGTTCGAATTTTAATCAGGTCATAAAAGGTAGTAGACTAATTGACACGCGATGCTTTCTCTGACTGTTGCAAAGTACACGCCTTGGCGAGTATTTTGATACCACTCCCGACTATGGACGAAGTGGTTTTCTACACTTATCGCGTTTTTAAGAAACTCTCAAAAGGTCAATTTTTTCTCCAAGTCAAAAAATGATTCTACATATGTGTGAAACAAAAAGATTTATCAAAATCGGACACCTCTATCGGAAGTTATTTTGCCAATATTTGACCCCTACGGGTTCGGCCCGGAGCGGGCGCGCGATCAGATTTAAATCAGCAAAAAATAGAAAACAAGTGTTAATCAGATTTTAATTATTAGTATTAGAATGGTCTCGACCAAGCGCAGCCCTCAGTGATATTTTCAAGTATGTCGGATAAATATTACTTGTGTAATAAGTACTCAAAAATGGGCGCGGAAAAATATTTCCTTATTATTCTAAGGCGCGCCCGTTTAATTTTACTTGTGTAAAAGTATGTCAATCTGATAAGTATTCGCACAAAGAATACGATAAAAAAGATTTCAGTTTATTCCGACATCTGTAATGTCCATAATCTGAGTTTAAAGATATCGGCCCCGACTGATAGTCGGCGGCCGCTATCGGCTCGCCCGACCAGCGCCCTGTTAACTTTTCAGGGCTCCAAAATGTTTGCTTACCTCAATGAGTCGGTCAAACAAAAAATATTATTTTTAAAATTAAAATACCACAACAAAGGTGCATTTGGTGCATTTAAATACTTAGGTATTTCCACTTCCTTTTCTGTCTAAGAAAGGAATTCTTATATATTTCATCAAATTGCATCTCAATCTAGCGGCCGTTTTGTAACATATACGCTGCGCTCCGCGCTGTTGCGCGAGCCTTCCCTGTATTTGAATAAACATGACATATGGATTTTATTCAAAAAATACATAAATTACATTTACAAGGTGTCTTAACTTCTTAATTCCTTAAATATTTCAACTTAAAATATTTCGACTTAAATATTTCATTTCTTAAGTATTTCATAACATTTTTATTTTGTAAGACACAAATGTAATTTCTTCAGGGAATTCTTGAGAGTCCGATCGCAGCATCCAGGATCCGTCGCTCGATCGGTCGCCCACGCGCTCCGCCGGAGATACCATCGTATCGCGCCGGTGCGGCTTTCTATCCTCTATAGGATTACAGCACCGACTATCTACGCAGACGCGTGGTGGGATGCCCTGTGCGTTTTCATCCCCATATGTCCCTGCATGTTGCCATACCCACAGTGTCTGTCCTATCATACAAGGACGGTGGCCCTAATGGGGGCCTTTCCTCTGACGACTTCAGATGGGTCATCATCATCATCAACAGCCTCTTATGATGTTGCCATCATAATCTACCTGTCCGATACAATGACTGACATCCAATTTTGAAATCAGAGCAGTGCCTCCACATAGTTAGTGTTGTGTAACTTCACACATAAAAAGAATTAGAAAACAAACTAGATTTGTGGGTGCGGAATACACACAATATGCCACTGCGCCGCAAAAATTGTTTCAAGCTTTATATAACTGTTTAAAAACTTTGTAAATACAGTAAACCCTTGGTTTAACATTATGATAAATGGCTCATACAAAATAGACTTTGGTCTCTCTGGAATAAACAAACCAATATTTAAAGTTTAAAATAGTTTGAAAGGGCAAGAATAGCTTTCAATCAATTTTACATTTTCTACATAGGTACCTACTTTAAACTTTCAATTTAAACTTCTGCCAATGTTCTCCCGTTCTGTTTCAGCCCTTAAATAGTTTGTTAGGGGTGTGGATGTCCCATTGGGAAATCCTCAGGATATATGAATCTGAATAAAAACATCCTGCTTTGTAATTGTATGTTTCTGTCCTACTTGAATGAAAGGAATCTTGAATACTTGTGAAGTGATTTGTGTTTGTGTAAAATGAAACCTATAATTCTCAACAATTATATAATAATTGAATTTTTAGTTAACGTACGAAATAAAAAATAAAATATAAAACAAATATTCTATATTTTATAATAATACATAAATGTGGATACATAGAACTATGTCCAAAAAATTTTTTAATCTCGACTGATGGATTAGTCCTTTACATGACTGTATAAATATACAATCACACATATAACATATATAGTAGACTCTTGATTATCTGAGATGGTTGAAAGGATAACTGACTTGAAAAGATAATTTTCACCAAAAATGTGACAATTTGACATAAAGAGCCTACCTTGTATCGAAAGTAAACACTGAAAAAACAATAACTGAAATAATAATTCGCAAATATGTACATCAACCCCTGGGATTTCCAGTTGATAAAATGTTCACATTGTTGCCAGTTTATTTCCTGATATATTAAAGGTAAAAATATTTCAAATTGTTACCTAAAATATTTTCCTGCCCGGGTTAACATGACCCTAGATAAAAAAGAGTCTACCGTGTGTAACTTTACAACATGTCCAAGTCGTTTATTGTTGTTGTTGCAAAGATCGAAAAGCGGTAATTAAGTGCGTAAACTTTGCTTTTTTTTCTGAAGCTTCTGTGGAAATACCAATATATACAATAGACATGTCTACTATTCTGCCTGTCGCAGCCTCGCGAGCCTCTGGGTCAGCTCATCCTGCTCTTGTGAGACGGCTGTGCTGGTTCCAATAGTGCTGCCTGCCACACCCTGGGGCAGTTCCATATTCAATTCCAATCTGATAACATAAACATTACAATTGAGTAAAATTTTCTAAAAGTGTCTATCAGTAAACAGATCACAAAAATCTTATGTAACTCATTGCAAGTGGTGTTTGTACTGCTTGTTATGGAAAATATATGTAGTATATTTTCTACTTTTTAAATTTTTTTCATAGTAAATGCATATTTCATATGCTTTCAAGCCAAAAACAATGAAAAAATTTAACCAAAATATAGTGAAAATGATTGTTAGACGGTATTGTGTCACTTTCACATTGATAATAAGTTAATTTCTACCAAATGAAAGCCAACACTATGGTGTGGTTTTTGATTTTTCATGATTTGTGAAAAATGCTTTGCTTTTTATGCGTCAATCTGCTATAAGTTACTTAAAGCGTTAATTTTGACATCGGGCACGGCTGCCAACATGCTAGAACAGGGAAAGGAACTTAAATATATGTATCCCAAATAAAAAAACCTTTTTGTTTGTCAAATGTCCAGTTTATTTATTTTTATATTACGTAAAGAAATGTCGTTCCTTTTTATAGTGAAAATAAATACACAATATTTATTCAGAAACATAATTTCCACTGTTATTTGGGTAATTTTTCAATGCCTTTTTTGTAAAATTCTTGCAGTTTTGATCAAAAAATCTAATTTAAAATATGTTTTATTTTAACTTTGTAATACACACACATTATGAGTTATTAATTACTACTATAGTTTCGCCAGGAGCAGTCTCTCTCGTCATCAGGTATAGGTAATAACTAACTTAAATACAAAATTTATCAATCTAATCGGGTAGGTCAGGTGTCAGGGGAGGGGTATTTTTTGGCAAAAAGTTCTGGGATTGGTGAAGTGGACTGAAATGTGATAATATTTATGAGTGTGTTTCAGAATTCAAATTTTTTAGGATTTCAATAGTTTCCAAACTATTCATTAATCCATCCTCTATGAGGAACTGAGTGGATTAATTTCGATTTGTGACTTTCGTGTATGATGAACCATTGATTATTTATTAACTAGGACCGATCATTTATTTTAATAATTCCCCTTTTAATTCTCTTAACTAAGTACAATAAAATTTGGCTGTGATGGCCTGACTCGGTTTTAATAATTCATAATGAATTAAAAAAACCTGAAGTATCCCACCAAACAAATAAAATAACCTCTTCAAAGTCAAAAATGATCGAGAGATTGAAACTTTTGGAGAAAAAAAATGCTTTTGACCTGGAGAAAGCCATTTTTTTATGTGGATCGCATAAAGGATCAACTTTTCATTTTCAGTAACAGTTCGTCTGAGAAATGGATCGGTTTTATACCTGCCTAGCAGCAAAGAACAAATGTTGATATTGATCGAAGTCAGAAACAGTGCAGAAACCAAACACCTTGCCCATGTTTTTTGCCAAGCCTTTTCAAATTATCTTTTACCATCGACCAAGGAGAGCTGATCTCTTCTGAACAGAACTTCAAAATAATAACAATGCTGACGTCCTTACTCGACCGCAGCCAAAAGCAAACTAACTTCAAAACAAAACAAAAAAACATCATTTCTTTTCACTTTTACCTAATATAAAATAAATATAAAAAATGCGACATGATGTTTATAATTATGCTTAATTTTTTTGTTTCACTCTGCTGATTTTTTCTTATCCTACAAATCTGTGTCACACTCCATTTTCACTTAATAAAAAATAAAATCCATTTTGCAAGTTCTGCATTCCTTCAAAATGTTCAAGAGATAAACTAATATAACATACCCAGCTTCATCCGCAACTTGCTGCAAGAGATTTTCCACATCTCCTTGGGGAACGGATGTGGTAGTTGTCTGAGACATGGCATTCTCCATATAAGAAGACTGGACATCCAAATCTTCAAACTGGCTTTCAAATTTATCCATCAGACCAGATATCTTTTCCAGATTCATAGACTTCATGGCTGCATCCATTGCTTTCACTACGCCTGCCATTGAATTGGTAACCTTAAAATAAGAATGTATTTCGTGAGGTAATTCCAATAATTGATTTAAACAAATAAGAAACCTTGTACCATGTTCATTGTTGAATCATCATAATTAAAAGATGAAGTTAGTTATTTCTTTAAAATTGTACATATGAAATTCGCAATAATTCAAAATTTCCCAAGTCCCAAAATGCAAATTTCATAGTAAGTAGATTAACTTCGAGAATTAGAAAACCCTGATAGTTCATAATTCAAAATAATTTTTAACCCTAAATAAATCAATACATTTAATTTACCTAATTAAATCACAAAATTAATTTATTTTAAATTTTATGAAATTTAAAAAAAACATTTTTTTTCTCATGTGAGAACAACAAATATTAACATATCGGGTAAGTACTTTAGTAATAGAAATGTCGCGATCTTTATGTTATGTTAGCACAATAAATATTGCGTTTTCTAAGTAATTTCTTGAAATATGCAAAAATACAGATGTTTTTCACAAAATTAAGGATTTTTTCATGTTTTACGATCTTTCGTGAATTTCACAATCACATCGGGAATTTTTTTTGTATATTGAATTTCGAATCAACTAGTTTCCACATAATTCGAAAAGTTTTTTTTGGGTCTCTTGAATTTTCTACTGTAATTATCAGCCCTGAAATATGCTGATATTTCAACTAATTAATGGTTAACACAAAATGTATTCTTGTTAATTACATAGTTACATCTTAGTTACCAATCAGATACAAATCCCAAAAATCTGTACTGAAAATAATCGGTTAAAATAACGATTTGATATCACTAATAATAACCTATTGCATAAATTAAATTTTATTTAATTATTTCAAAAAATGTAATTTGATCCAAATCAATTTGGCAACTTGACTGGGTTGATATCTGTCTTAGCATTTTTTTTAAATAGAGATGCGAACATGGAATATGTGTCGCATCAATATTCTTACTATTTTCAAAATAAGCTAATGTTCTATGAAAATAGGACCAACTTGCTGGTGTCTTGGGGGGCTCGAACCACCGACCACTGAATCACTAGGCGAGATTCATAACCACTACACCAACAAGCTACTCAATTTAATGATTATTATTATTATTTGATATCACATGATGTTACAGAAATAGTTTGGTCTATATAAAATTGTAAAAAATTGTCAATTTTACATAGACCAAAGAAAAGTTGTTATTTCAGGGCTGATAATTACAGTAGAAAATTCAAGAGACCCAAAAAAACTTTTCGAATTATGTGGAAACTAGTTGATTCGAAATTCAATATACAAAAAAAATTCCCGATGCGATTGTAAAATTCAAGAAAGATCGTAAAACATGAAATTAAATGAAAAAATATTTCACTCTTAATTAAGGTAAATTATAAAAATTCCAAAAAGATTAAGCTTTTTATGTGGAAATCATGTATGGAAGTCTTTATAGGGTAATATAATCACAGGGCTTGTGAACTGTATTAGCTGGCTTAAGTGATCACTTTACACAATGCAACGTTCACAATTCTACCCTAAGAATCCTTTGTGGACAAAATCCAGTAATTGTGTTCATAGAACATACATATGCCGGCCCTCGTAGCCCAGTGGATATGACCCTGGCTTCTTACACCGAGGCTTCCGGATTCGATTCCCGGTGGAGTCACAACTAATCTATATGATTTACTCAAGCCTGTTTTGTGATGTGAATAGCTTATATAATTGGGCCTCTTGGCCTAAATAGTGTAAAAAATACATATAAAAATATTTCACTCTGTTTGCAAGGTAAGGAAATTTCATAAAAGCATGATTAATTTAGGTTGCACTGTGCCTACCTTTCGTGTAGTGAGAGCTGTCTGTACTCTGCTTGCAACTGCGTCAACTCTCGCAGACATCCTGAGATAATTTAACGCTTGATTCTTCTGTCTTATGGCATTCTCAGCATGTATTCGCGCTCCCTCCATGTTTCCTTTCTGAATTGCCTTCTTCGTCTTGGTCTTTTCAACTCGTTCTTCTTTTTCACATTTTTTAGAATTTCTTTCTAGTTCTTTCACAGCAAATTTTAAATTAAATAGATGTTCTGTGGAATTTGGTTAAGGAAGGTATTTTTTGTAATACATAAATAAATAGATTTATTCTATACATTTTTAAAAATGCTAAAAATCAAAATTAATTCTCAGTTGATTTTTTGACAGATTTTCTCAAATTTTAATTTCAAGGAACCAATAAAATCGTCTGTATTCTGAAAATAGCAATATCGGGATGTACGAAAATAGCAATATCGGGATGTAGGCATGTATCATATAGACGAAAATAAAAAATAAACGAGACGTAGGCATATGTCAGTATTCGTAGTACTTAAATAAGAAAATTTGTATATTTTCAGAGATCTCTCTCAAAGTTTTATTTGCAATGACCGATTTCTCTGGTCTGGTCTGACAGCTTCGCTCTGCCGCAAATGTAACGGAATAATCCAAGACTATGGTCCCGTTGTTCATACAATGAAAATAAGTATTTCACTATATAATTTAATGTCCTGTTAATTTGTTCTAACTAAAATAATCATAATCTACATTAAACAAACCAAACCTAATAATCTAACCTAACCTCATGTATTGCCTATGAAATGTCAAAATATGCAGTGCATTTTTCGAAACTTTAAAGTGTAAAAACTTTAAACTTTAAACCTTATTTAATAGTTACTTTTTAAACATAAATTATTTTTAATTTTATTATTAGCACATTCAAAAATATAGTGAAATAATCATTTTCGTTGTATATGCAATGGGACCATTATCTTGGATTTAGCCAAAAAGATTATTTCATATATGCACTTATTAATTTTTTCTCCCACAGCGTCCTGATGTAAAATTATGACAAAACTGTATATTTTCCATGAAAATCTGTACCATTTGACCGATCTGACCCAAATATTGCATACGTATTCTTTAGAATCTGGTAGGTAAAATAAACATTTCCCCCTGGACATCCCATCCATCCCAGCCTAGATTGAACGCAAACATTGTTTTTATTGGAGACTTTGCAAAACAAACTTTTAAAAGGAAATAAGCAGGCTTACAACGTAATCTTTCTTGCTAGGTAAACGTTTTATAGCTTTGCACTCCAGCTCTAGAATGACCATGACGTAAATCATGTAAGATCGAGTTAGTTGCGTACTGACCTGAGCTGTCAACCAATCATAGCAAGGATAGCTACTGATATGCTCTGTGTATTACACACAATCATATCAGTATATTAAAAAGTGCAAAATTACGAATCGCGTAGTCTACCTCACTAGAACATTTTGGTTTCAATAAATTATTTTCATCTGAGTTTTGAGATTCGGCCTCAATAAACAAACAAGTCTTTAATATAAACATTTATTCTTCTTTCAAAAACGTCAACCAGTAGGACAAGCGTAAGTATTATAATTTATTGTGTTTATTGCATGATGAATAATGTGAGAGTCACATTGAGGCGTCTTGCGGAACATTTCACAAAATGACGTTCTTTACCAAATTTCACGCAGAACAGCATGATCAGCTTTCCAAAAAATGGGGATAGGTGAATCAATCAAACACAAGCATCTAATTAATAAGATTCATCAGAATACTATTCATATCAAGCAAAACAAAATACCATTACCCAACCTCTAATAAAGATTTGACAATGAGTCATCGTTAAAAGGATACTTTCCATTACAGAAGAAGACATTTCGTTCCCCGTTTTGATAGATTTATGAACACAAATATAATAAAATAAAAACCTTGCGAGTTTTTCGAATTGACAAACGTAGAACGTGAGGTAGAAAATAACTATACACAACTTATATTATTTGTTAAAATTTGACAGCGAACTGACAGCTATTGTAGATAGACGCACTCCTTTCATTTGATTTTTGATTTAGTGATGGGTCCGCCTACAATATAGTACTACATTACATTGAAGTGTACACTTCATACCTTTTGAAGTGTAGTGCACACTACAAACTACACACACTTCAAAGTTATCGAAAGTACGTACTTCAAATAGTACACTTCATTTTAAAGCGAACACTACAAAGTACACACTTCTTCTTCTTCTTCTTCATCAGCCTTCGTCTTTCCACTGCTGGATATAGGCCTCTTCCTTATTTTTCCATTCTTCGATGTTGTTGGCTAATTGTAGCCATTTCTTTCCCCCCACAGCGACAATATCATCGGCCCATTTCTTTTGAGGTCTTCCGATGCCTCTTTTATTTTTCCAAGGTCTCCATTTCAGAACTCTGGGAGGCCATCTTGTAGTATCCTGTCTTGCAACGTGTCCTGCCCATTGCCATTTTAGCTTCGCTACACGATCCATGACATCCACTATTCTAGTTCTGCGCCTAATTTCGTCGTTTCTAATTCTATCTCGTAGGCTTACTCCAAGCATGGATCTCTCCATGGATCGTTGCGTGCATTTGAGCTTTTCTACACTTTTCTTCGTAAGGGCCATAGTCTCAAATCCATACGTCATCACTGGCAGTATGCACGATTCAAAGGCTTTTTCTTTTTAGGCTAATTGGGATTTCTTTGTTCTCGAACATATGTTTGAGTTTGCCAAAAGCAGCTTAGCTCATTCCTATTCGTCTTGGCAATTCTGCTGTTTGGTTCTCTTTTATCTTGTGTCCTAGGTATATATATTCATCTACTATTTCAATATTACAAAGTAAACACACTTCAAAGTTATTGAAAGTATGAATACATACTTCAAATAGTGTATTTTTTATGTGAATTTTTCGATCGATGTTGATAAATGAAGAAATTTTTGGAAATCGAAACAATTTTGGTACTGAATGGAGAAATCTCTGGAAACTGAAACAACCCCTCCCCCCATGGTTTGAAAAAAAAGAATTTTGGGACTAATGAAGAATACTACAATTAGTTCACTTCATTAATACTACAATTTTGTAGTACTGCAGTAGTTCACTTCATTAATTGTACAATTTTGTAGTATTACAGTAGTGTAGTTCACTTCATTAATACTACAATTAGTTCACTTCATGTAGATTTTGTAGTCTTCAAACTGGTGAACGTGTGTGTGTTGTAGTCTTCCTTTTAAAATGTAGTTTTCCCTTCGCTAATTTGATTTGAGCACTTTATGACTTTATCATAGAGTAAGTATACATAGAGGAATTGTTAATCAAGAATGAAGGCTATTTAAAAAAATATATCTTATCCATGTTCTTGACTCGCTCGGGCCCCCAGCGAAGTACTCATTCAGATGTACTCCAGAATCTCAGGCAACATGGAACTTTGCGAATAAAATTATGTAAAAAATTATATTATATCTCTTTTGAAGCATAAAGAGATATTTCATTATTTTGAAGAAAAACACAAAAACATTTTTTGAAGATTAAACAGTAATCCCTCGTCATTTCGCGCTTAAACTTTCACGGCTTCACTCTATCGCGATTTTTTTCCAAATCTGTCATATATGACTATAAGTTATATTTTTAAATATTCTTACTGCTTTTCAGAATTAATGTTAGATCAACAATTACGTATTAAAATATTTTTTCAATTCCCATACAAATGCTCGGTCCCAGCCGCTCCAGAATAGTTTTATATTTCATCACTTTTATAAAGTTTCCACCTGTTATTTTAAAATATTTCTCGAAACGTTCGCAAACACGGTGAGTCACTTGTTCAATATCCGGTGGAAGTGGATTTACTTTTTGCCTTGCAACCTTGATTGAAGTTTTTTGCCTAGGCGTCTGGTTGCTATATAAATGACCTTCCACTCCATTCCAGATTCTTTCCCAGTCTACGGGAATCCGCCGTGCAAATCGTCGGCATTATTATTTAATGTGTTGTAAATAGGTTTTTTATGCTTTGAATATGAAAATATTCTACGTAAATTTTTCATTGTAACGGAAGTTGCGCACACGCAGCGTGCGCAGCATATATAGGGATGCGAGACCACGAAATGCACGTGCGTCCATTAAATTGTAAAAAAAATTATTCATTTGGAATTAGTGTTCCAGTTTATTTGTTGTTGTTGACCATCTTGAATCGGATACCAATCATAAAGATGCACAGTTCAAAAGCTGACGAATGTTGTTTATCGAATTGAAATTTATAACTATTTATTGAATTACGATTTTAGCAGTGTACCTAATCTAAATGCCAAAAAAGGGCTTCTCGTATAGATTTCTGTATTTCATGTTATTGTCGATATTTATTAAGACTTTAAGACAACTTTTGTTTGTCATCTTGCCAAAAACCATTAATTATAACAAGTGACATTCCAGAAATTATTTATTGCAAAAAAGACGTAATTGTCGGATATTCTTTTTCAATATTTTTTTTCATTCATTTGACATTAAATGTTTTAATGTCGAAAATTTGGAATCCTTTTAGGAAATCGATAAAACAGTGAATGTGGACTTTTTTAAAGGAGCAACGTCTCAATAACGAAGCCTTACTGAATACTGTTAACAGATTTTGTTTACTTGCGAGTTCACGAATGTTTTGATCGTTTTTTAAGAAATTTTTTGTTTGCGCCAATTATTTTAAAGATCCAAGGTTACATTTGATTGAGTTTTAATTCTTTTCATGAAACTCGATAAAATAATCAGTGTAGATTTTTACAACTCAATACTTTGAGCATTACATAATACATGAGCATGTATAATTTTGTCTTTATTTTAGTTTTTAAGTATAACTTCTGTGAAGGCCCGAGACACATACACCCATGTAATTAGTTACCACAGATGCTGACATCGAGCACGGCAGGCTGTTATCGTCGATACAGAGGTCGAGCGCTTTTCACTGAAAGCGCTGAGCACAATCGAAAGTAGGACAATATAACGGGAGCGACGGCCGCGAACAAGAGAAATGCTACGAACAGCTATCGCAATTACAAACAGCGGACGCTGCAGATCGAAGCCACAACAAGCAAGGCACCGCGATTCCTTTGTCCACGACCACTATATAAACGGTAATCTCCAGAGCAGATTATCTCACTAGCCCTGTATCTTTCTTAGGGCCGGTTGTTTCAAGTTGGATTAAAGTAAGCGTTCTTTTAAAGCATAGATTTTTACGTTCTCCACCAATCAGAAGATCCGTTTTCGTGAAAATCTATGCTTTGATCGACCGCTTACTTTGATCGAACTTGAAACAACCGGGCCTTACAGCGAAGCGCTTCCCGAGCGAAGCTTCACTTCTCGGGAAGCTACCTATCGAGCGGAAGCTCTCGCGATTTTATTACCCATTTACTGTACACCTTTATTGTCATAATTGTAACTTGTATCAACATTTCATACTCCAAATAAATTCTGTAAAACCACCGCGACTTTTACATCATCATCATCAGCAGAGATCCCGACTCTAGAAACGGAGTGGTGACCCCTACAGGTTCAGATTCTTATCCAAAACCGGAGGACTACACCACCTTCACATTGGTGACACCCGACGTGAGTCGAGCTTACCACGATCGGTAACCTCGACACCAGAGAATACGCACCTTCAAACTTCATCTTCAGACCTTCCACACTTCTATCGCGCGTACACGAGTACTCGCACAATTTTTATTATACATTTGTAGGGGCTTTTTTGAAAGTTTTGTCAACAATAATTAACACTTAAAAAGCACACAAATAACGAACAAGAAATCAGGATACGTACAAAAATAAATACATTAATCTATTTTTGTGAAATAGGAAAATTCGAACTCCACGATTTTAATGAGAAAAAATTAGACATTGTTTTTAATTTCGGAAATAATTTAAAATATTTTTTATTTAAACTTTGTACAAAAACACAATGTTTGAGTAATTTATCACTACTATAGATTCGAAAGGAGCAGTCCCTCACATCATGCTAAACTTAAATACAGAATTTTGTACATCTATTCGGGTAGGTCAGGGAGCCGCGAAATGGGGAAGGTTTTTTGATATTTAATGGAAACAAGCCAAGAATTGGAGAAGTGTTTTGGATTGTGATAATATTCATATCTTGAAAAATTCACGTATTATGAGGGGGCTGTACATAATGATGTAATTTACGGGGCTTACGTCTTTAAGTGAAATAAATACTGATATGATAATAGGAATATGAAAATAACTTGAGTCGGTAGTATATCAAAATACAATTAATAAATTCGAAATCGGAACATTTTTTCATTCCTACTTCCTGTTACACGTTTCCGTCATCGCATTCACGAAATTAGTCCCATAAACCGAGCGTTAAAATGTATACATCAAAAATACTTATTGTTTTCTCCTTACATTTACACATTAGAATTATAAAGTAAATTTTGCAACCTATAAAAATGTCTTGTGAACGAGTAGAAATCTGGAAATTGCCGCTGTCAAGTGGGAGGGGGGGGGGGGACAAGTCTGGCAATAGTCTATAATTTGTCGTTCAAGCAAGAAAAATTCAATCTCCTCCTGGTAAAATTCTGGTAAATGGCGAGAGTGTTAGAATTTTGTTCTATATCGTAAAAGCCGATTTCTTTCTGCTGGTTGTATATGTATATTATTATATATACGGTTGAATAATATTAAAGTATGATTTCACGAATTTTATCTATGGAGTACACTCCACAGAATAAAGAAGATAGTATAGTCCGTCCAACTCATAGATAACATAATAATATAGATAAGACACTTAAACTTGTAAAATCATCTATGGATTTCCAGCAATTGAAAACCGCGCAGCGGCGGAAGGTTTTGGAACTAAACCAGGCCACGCCCCCTGCAAAATGGTGGAGGGTTAGGCGGTAGGTATTGGCGCCAATTTTAAATTTTATTTATTATTAGGCTTTAATTAAAAGATGGTTAGCTCATTAAAAAAATATTTATTTCAAAAAATTAACAATTATACAATACATGTTAAGAAAACTGAATATATAAAATATTACGAATTATTACAAAAATATATCAAGATAATTGGTAAACAGTTGGAAAAGTCAAAACTACACAAAACTTACATTTTAATGAAAAAAAATATTACAATGTTAGTAAATACATATGTATATGTATTTATTTATATAATAAGTCTTGTGGTCTTGACTTGAGATTATTTATTTTACAAATAAAGAATATTATTTAAGCATTGTGGTACAATGAAAAGTTTCAAAATTATAGCTTATATGACAAAAACATAGATGTCGCTATCATCATTTTTAATTATAAAAAAAAATAAAAAGGAAAAAACCTGAAATTCTTTTAATTTAATAATAAAAGCTTTACTTATTTAAAAGAGGATAATAATAATATTGTAATAATAATAATATTGTCCATCATCTTATTGCTCAGGCGTATATGACTAAAACGTGTATTTATTTAATAGAGTAGTAAATTGTTATACCTCATTAGTCTGTAGATTAAAAATTCAAAAGGAAATTATTCTAAAATTACACATAAAAGATACTTTGTAATGCATAAACATACCATAATTATAATATAATTAACAAACTGTCAATTAACATGATATTTATATTACATTATTGCGTTTTACCTTTATGCAGTTAGAAAATATTACTTATATGCGAAAGAAAACATTTAGACATGATATGTTTAAATATAATATGTACAATACTAGTTATAATGAACCTGTACCTACATAATCTGTTTTATTAAATGAAAGATTTATATCATACTAAATGTAAAATATGTATTCATTGGATGGTGCACACATTAATTGAAAAGGTTGTATATATATTTTTTTTTTATTATCTTAAATTACAAAAATATAAGTTTCAAATGATAATTTCAAGACCAGCAGAGAAGACAAGTACATATGTAGACACAAAATGCAACAAACCGGTATGTTGTATGCTTTACAAAGCAGAATCTCCTTTCATTAAAATAATTAATCCATTATAAAACATGTTTCTTGAAATAAATGACCCTTCACATATTATAAAACTAGCAAATTAATACAAAACAAAAACCCACACGCAGTCTCTGTAAAAAATTATATCAATTTGATTTAATTCCTTCAAACCATATAAAGACAAACATTTCAACGGTCCCAACGTATACTGTCGAATCTGCAAAATTTCTATTTTCGCTTTACTATCTCAAAACATCCAATTTACTCTATATTTTTGGTGTTAAATGAAATTTGAGTTTTAGTTTTAAAAAAGCGAATTTTAAAGGAAAATTAAAAATATTTTTAACATTATCCGAAAATATAAGGCAAATCGGATAGTTTAAGTTAGTAAACAGAAAATCGAATTTTTGCAGATTCGACAGTATACATAGAGGCCGTCAATTTATAATGTGAAATCTAACATTAAATTATTTATTATATTTCTGTGTTCATTACATTTAAGAAATGAGGAATCAATTTTGGCCAATATCATACAATACACGTATATGTAAATACAATTATAATTCCAATTACCTACTATCATTTTATATTTGATAGTACCACATCCACCGTAATAGGTTTTTGTGGAGATAATATGAAAGATCAAACTGAAGTTAAAGTGAAGAGATTTGAAATACACAGAAATACTAAAGTTGTAAGGCATACATACTGGGCATTGACACAGAGTTTGAGAAAGACTTTTTTTAGTAATTGAATCAATATTTATATATTCTTAAAATGACAATTGGATAACACAATTTTACTTAAATAAAAATTGAATAGGTTACATTAACTTAATTTTAAGCTCTCTTTTTGTACGGAAGACTAGATGATATTTTATTAAGTAGAAAAATACAAAGATTATCTTGCATTTCCATTATTTTGTTATATTTCTTGTTTTTAAAAATGTGCATATTCAAACCCATTTTAAAAAGGTTTCTTTATAATATGCAGACTGAAAATATATTTTTAGCCTCCTTTTGAAGGTTTGATAACGTGGCTCTAAAAATGATTTCCATAAAAAATTATACTATCTTTTTAAAAACTTAACAAATTTCTAATTTTTAAGGAAAAAGAAAAATGGCATCTTCTGCAGCATATACCGATTACATCAACTCGATGTTATTTTTATTTGTGTTGCATCAAAAGATTTGACATGCATACTTACAAACAACGACTTGATACAAAAATTTTATTCGATTCGCATGGCTTTAACTACCTTGATGCAAATCGAGAGCACACATTTAATTTTTATTCCCTAATTTGACAATGTGTGGAAGCGAATTTGTGTAATCTAAGGTGCTTTCATTTGCTACTGAAGTTCTCCAAAGTCCTGTCGCTGTATCTTCCATACTTGATGCACTTTCTGTATGTCCATTGTCGTTGTGTAACATGTTCTCTCTGAAATATATATAGTAATGATATTATTACAAAGAATATGTATTCACTTTTAAGTGAAGTAATGCAACGAATCTATTCACACAAGTAAAATTTAAAAATTACTACACAATTCTATAATTATTTGCATTTATGTATGTATCACATATATTATTATAATTTATTAATTAGTGCTTTTTTCAGGATGAGGATGGAAGAAATATTTATCTTTATAACTATATTATTTACTGGGCACAGATTTAAAGAACTGGGTACCCGTGTTCACAGAAAATAAGTAATTTGATATGCAAAAATTTAACTCTAAACTAAATGAAATCAAAATTTTAATTTAGGTAAAAAATAAATGCCAATAGAATAAAGCCTATTCTTCTATAAAAAGAAATATGTACATTCAAAGTTGAGTAACCCACATGTTGGTCTAGATAGAATTGTTTAGAGTCCTATTTCTGACATTGTTATTATAGCATTCGACATGATGAAAACCTTAGCAACTCCAATACTTTCAATAGAATTATGTTGTTACAGAATTATGTTATGTATTATAAACATCAGCTATGGACAATATAGGCATTCTGTCTGGGGACACATAACCTATCAATAAAAGCAAATAAGTGTAGTAAATAAGATAAGTGCTAGCTTTCTTCTCTAGTGTCCTTTGGGATGAGACAGTACACTAACCATTTATGTTACAGTTTCTAAAATTAGGAGAATGTGTTTTAAAAAGCAAAATGTAATAACAATTCTGAAATTTTATAGTAAAAAAAAATACAGCATATACATATTGATTAATAAAAATAATTTAGCTGGAGAATTTCTTAAAAAAATAAACTAACCTTTTTTCGCACTGTAATTACAACTTGACATCCACACTTTCAACCGGAGAAGGCTGAATTATTTCTGCAGTTTCTGGAAATCGAGAATCGGCTGTTATTATTTTAATATTAAGGTAAACAACAAAATGGAAGATTCTGAAAAGGAACAAAATGGAGATTCTGGTGGGATCACGTAGCCAGAATGGACAGTGACAGACTCGTGCATACAGCAACGAATGAAATCACCTCTGGATGACGCCTACCGGGAAGACCACCGAAAAGATGGACAGGTAGCTGGACCTCGTTATCCCAGGAGGCGTAGATTTCCGTAGTACAGATCAACAGATCTAATAAAAGAAAAAGAAGAAGAACAAAATGGAAATCTCCAGTATCACAATATAAAAATATTGCTAAAACATTAACATATGAAAGCATTTTCATTATAAGTTCTTTATATGCAAAGTCTAGGTTTCCTAGATCTTTTTTCTAGATTTTATGTATGTACTAGTGATAATCGGTTATTCTTGATTCAGTTATTTAAGATCTGTATCCGATTGTATTGATGATTGCTAACTGAAATGTAACTATTGTATACTACCGATGGTGGCCTGTCGAATTGCGAAAAATCAAATACCAACCAATACAATCAGATACAAGTCTCAAATTATGGTCATTGTGTAACTGGTTGAAATACTATCACTAATGTGTTAAAAAATCTGAAACAGTACCTGAAGCTATAAATACAGTAATAATTTAGAAAACTATTAATTACTTTGCTAGTGTGTGTTAAAAAATATACTAACCTTTTATGTTACTGATATTAAAATTTTGAAAATGTGTTTTAAAAAGGAAAATGTAGGTACCATAAATTCTGAAACTTTATCGTTAGAAAAAATACAGATGATATAAATAACTATACATTTATTTGTTATAGTATGTGATGAAAAATATAGGCACAAATATTGTACTAACCTTTTATAGCACTGTAACCACACTTTCTACCTATAGTTTCCTTCATCTGTGTATAATCATGGATTTTTCTGGATTACATCTGCGTATAATCAACATTTTCTGGAAATTAAGATTAGTTATTTAATTTAATATACTTATAGGTACACAGGTAAAACAAAAAAGGGATAAAGCATCACACAAGAAATACTTCAATACACAAATAATACTAAAAATATAATATTGTCTTCAGCCTGTGGTTTCAATGACTTAAATGAAAATGTAATGATTTAATACAAATAGGTAAATATTAATAAAATACAACTTTGTGATTACTGTAGGACAAATAGCTATTAATTAATACATATCAGAAATTTCTAGAAATCACGCTGGTAAAAATTTGTAAAGTCACAGAACATAGGTAAAAGTTGAAAAATATACAAACCTGTTAATAAAAGCTAGACATATTCCTCTGGGATGATATACTTTTTTTGGACCCAAAGAAATTGGATTCTGCATTATATTAAAAACAAGTCACCGCATAATTACTTAGGTACCTCAAATGCATGTCAAAAAAAGCCATCTTTGCGATTTGGGAATATTACCGAATCTTAATAGATTATTTAAAAGATACCGTAACAAAGAAATAAACTCAAAAAGCGAACATTTCACCTGTATTATAACACTCGACAACGTCTGACAGCTTCCGTCGACGGTTATGTTTATATTTGTAATCGTTAAATGGTTTATTTTTATTGGTTTGCATTGTTTTACGCTAACGGTTTTTTTGGTAA
This sequence comes from Agrypnia vestita, assembly GCA_016648135.1. Taxonomy (NCBI): domain Eukaryota; kingdom Metazoa; phylum Arthropoda; class Insecta; order Trichoptera; family Phryganeidae; genus Agrypnia; species Agrypnia vestita. The sequence continues at coordinate 19,665 of JADDOH010015026.1, forward strand.
GAATGGCTTTATGCATGTAATTTTAGCAGCTTACGCGACACTAAATAAAAATGTATTTTTTATAAGCGTAATTTCTACGTACATCAAACAAGTGTCGCTATCTTTTTACTAGTTGGTATAAAATTATGATAACTCTACTAGGGATGGGCGTTGAATGGACGGACTAGTTGAAATCAACCGTTGACGTTGCATCGACGCGTCGACCGTTTACGTTTATCGCATGGACTAGTTGAATTCGTAGACGGTGGACAGCGGACGCCGTGGTCGGTGGACGATTCGAGATTAAACGCAATGCAAAGCAACGAGCGAGAGCAAGACAAAACGTCTCCGTTTATTTCTCTCTCATCTCTCGCTGTCGACTTGTAGATGCCATAGACGTCATAGACGGCTCGACGGGTAATTTCATTTCAACTCTAAAGTACACTACCATAGAGTGCAGATCTGTGTACACGAACTATAACTAGAGATTTGAAATTTGAATACATGCGTAGCGCGAGATAGGCTTAATAAGCTATTATCTATTATTTTTTACTTGATTTTTTGTGATGTCACATTTTTTTGTGCGACGATTCGGTGAATTCCCAATTTTACGCTGTATAAAATAAAACAATTCTGTTTAATTATTTTATTCTTTATTGAACTATTATTAATTAATAGGCCGGCTAGATATTTTTCTAAAATCAATATTTTATTCGATCGATCTCGACTTCTTATATATCTACCTGAAAAGGGATGCTAAAATTTAATTATGTGTTGGTTCGCACAGGATCAAAAATCGAAGATTAAAAATATATTTTTTTGCTTAATTTTGAAATATGATATAATATTAAGTATTTAAAAATAAATGTCTTGAATCGTGAATAGGGTCCAGGCCGTAAAGGCAAAATAGCTTAAGAATATTTGTAAATATGTGTATATAACTATTATTTTGCTAATTATGTATATAACTGTCAATGAGGGTCCCGTTAATGAGTCATCCATTAGAGCGACGACCGCGGCCGAGGGAGAGAGATTAAAATCTCACGATGAGTCACTCGGGCCGCGGGCGCGCTTAATTAAATATTTTAAATTTTGTTTTGAGATAAAATCGCAAAGTAAAAATCAGGTAGTCGCCTACGGAGCGGTCAGCTACAGTGTACTTGCCCGCATCTCTGTACCAATAGAAATACGGGCAGGTAACAACCGACACCCACACGGCTCGTGACTTGAGATAGCGCGCCGTACATTTTTTCGTACGGCGCTAAATTTAGATTCACTATCGCTAGAGAGCTCAATAATCAAAGTGTGAGGTGTCATTTTCTTCAGAAAAACAAGGGCTACCTGATGCGATATTAATAATTTAGATATTTTCACAAATAAAAAAGTTTCATTTTTTGTCACATGCACGTGATTTGCAAGCGCTGACATGCCCGGACAGTAATCTGCGTATTACACCCACATGCGGGCATGTCAGACGCACATTTTGACATATGACTCATTAGCGGGAGATATGAGAGAGCGGATTTATCTTAAAAAATATCCGCGCGCCGCGAGATATGCGCCGCCGATGCACGGTATCGCCGGCGCCCAGCGGTCGTTCCGCTAGGCCGAGCGCCCAGCTTCCGTGGTCCACCACGTTACGCCGATGCCTACAATAAAGATGTAAATCCCCTCTCTCAGTAATCCCTTTTTGGCAGTTATTTTCCCGTTATTTTTGCTGGACCCAAATAAAAAGGCTGCGAAAACCTAGCGAAATCACAGTGCTCTCAGTGCCTTAGTGCCAGTAAATATTTGTTGCCGTGTTTGTGCGACAAATAGTTTTTACAACGTCACTCTGCCCGTTTTTCGCTAGGTTTCCTTCTGAAACAAAAACTCTGCTTTTATTTTCTTGTGTGTAAATTTTGGTGAATTAAAACCCCTGAAGAAACACCGTCGATCGTAGCGTTGCTCTCCGGTGTTTCCAAAGTATCATCATCATCATCAAGATTTAGAAGCGAGTTGTGACTCATCGTCAGTGACGTCACGACGCCCGGAGCACAGCAGACAGGCGAGTAATCGGTGATCCACCCTATTCTAAAATAATTATTTGTTACGGGCGTGTCTGTCCGTAACATGTGTTATTTCGTTACTTTTCAACTTTAGCATATAAATGATAAACAAACTTGTAGGGAATAAAATTTTCTATACCTAACTATGGTCCTTATTCAGGAGTCCAACATTAATTGTTGTTTATGTAATACAATCTTGAATTTAGGTTTAATTAATTTTTATTATAAATTCCCTATTTTCAACTTTATAGATAAAAAAATAAATCTATTATAATTTTGTTAACACCACTTTTTTTTTGTTTTTTGGTTTTTTACATGTTTCGGGAACAATGTTCCTTTTCTCAAATTGAGCCATAAACTAAAGTTGACAAATAATACAGATATATTTATTTATTAATAATGTCACCACAAAGTGAAAGTCTGACTTTGAAAGATGTATTCTTCAATAAATTTCTAGATAAAATCTCAAATGTAAAGTATTTTTAAATTATGTATTTATTTATAAATTTATAGATAATAAATAAATGTAAAGATTTTTATCATTTTATTTAACTTGTATTGAAACGAATGAATTTTTCGTAATCGATTTGAGTTAGTGTAGTGATAGTCCAACGTTTTACAAAAAATAATACTCATAATCAAGGCAGAAATCTAGTCCTGCTAGGTTATTATTGTTTTCCAAATAACCCTGTATACATGTAATAATGTGTATCTAATATATTTTTTTATACACACATTGCTTTGTACTTTATATTTTTAATTTTTATACTCATATTTTAATGCTTATACCCGATACTTTCACTGCTTATATATGTAGTTTATATTTATATTTTACTGCTTACACCTGATATTGTTGTGTATACCTACTTCTTTCTTTATTATATATAGAAAGAAGTATATAAAATAATATGTAAAAGCCTATAAACAAATAAATAATAAAACATTTCTTTTTACATATAAGCACAAGTAGCGGTTTTACTTTCCCCGAAACTATATTCCTTCGAACTTCTTTAAATTTTAAAAATTAACGTAATAAAAATAACCAACGGTTGTGCCGTCGAGCAGCGTCGCGTCAAACCGTAGACAGTTGACTGTCATCCCGATGTTTAGATAAACGTCCGCGACATCCGCGTAACGAAGTTGACGCGTCAACTAGTTGACGAATTCAACTAGTTGATCGTCTCGTCGATGGATGGACGTGGACAGTCTCGTTTCGTCGACGGTAAATACGTCGACGACCCATCCCTAAACTCTACAATTCACCGATGAGACACACGGGTAGGTGTATTTGTAGACAGCGTACAATATGCATACAAGTTGACAAGTTGAGATTTGAGATATATACTCGCATCTCTTACAAAATAGAGTCATAACTTTGAAAAATTTAAAGATAGAAAAAACTAAGCTGATAAATCGTAAATTCATGTTTTTATTTCGTTTTTAAGTATTTGGATTTATGTTTAGAATACTATTTTATACTATGACGAACTTTTTTTACAAAAAAATCGCGGAACGTTTGAATATTTTTTACACGTTGATACAAGATACCGCGTTATGATATCTTAATCAATTTATAGATTTTTTTAGAAAAGACATTACTTTCTAACTTTGAATATTTTTTAATGTTGGATTTTTAGTATGAAATTATCAAAAAATCGACGAGATTGAAAATACACAAAATATACTTTAAACTTTAAAATATACTTTTATGGCATTGAAATGCTTCCATAAATGTGAAATACTTCCATAAAATGGAAATAAAAAGCATTATTTATTATTGACTTTTTTTATTTTCTTTTTATATTTCTCATTACCGACATGTATTACCCAATGTTTATGTAAATGCTCTGATGGGCGTATATATACTGAAATAAATAAATAAATAAATTATGGCACTTTTTACCTTTTTGGGTTTTGATGCGTCTATGCTACGATTTAAAATCATCACACATTTATTTATTGTTGTCGATTTACCTCTTTAGGAACCAATAACTTTCACAAATATTTTCTATCTCCGTTAGTTATTTTTCTTGTGCACTTTAGACGACACTTTTCATTACGTTGCGGCCTTATATTATGAAGATAAATAAATGAATAGATTTAATTTTGCATTTGTTTGGCTTCCGTTTTTTGGCAACACACTTTATTTTTAGTATTGTTTAGCCGTTGAAGATTTTGATGGCAATATTATTATATGGATATTATTCTTTCCAGCCGCGGGAAAAGAAAGTAATCAATGTCCACGACTTTCAAATTTCTTCCCGGATTCCGGCTGGAACCCACCAATTCTTTTATCGTACGAAACAAGGAATTAAAATACGAAATGACTATGTAAATTAAGCAACGAAGAGGAAACTTCTTCGAAAAAATAGCGATCAAAAAGAGGAATAAAAATATAAAATTACAAACACGAAGCTACTTATTGTCGCTTTGAAAAATATTACGAAAAATGCCTTCCTTTTTCTAAGAATTTTCCCTTTTATTCTCTCCGAGATTTATTTTGCCAAACAAAATATAAAATTACAATATAACATGTATGTTCTAAATATTTCTTCATTCAAAATTTTCAATATTTAAACTATAAATTGTCGAGTTCTTACTCGCATAAAATAATAAATAAAACACACCATTTTTATTAAATCAATAAACAAATATGAACATTATATGAAACAATTTCAATTTTTCAGCATTTTAATTATAAAGTGTTTTGCCAAATCATTCTATAAATATTTTGGAGGAAGCAGATATCTTAATTTACGTGGATGAAATAGCTCAGGCGACTTCTAGAAACACGGGTCGGACTGGATGACATCTGAATTGTGACAGAGTCATTGGGCCTTTAGAAGATGACTTATCTTATACCCAATGAAAATTGATCAGAAGCATCACTTGCAGTAGGTACCGAACCGAGACATCTAAACTTCAATGTTATAGGCTGAATTGTTTCATTGACCTCCCAGTTTTTATTAGTTTCCCTCACCAATGATATTGCTTTCTTTTAGCATTAGTAACAGTCGACACATACCTTTAGGAATCTGATTAGAATTATTTATGTGCAAAAAACGATTAAAATGTACTATCAAAGAACCAAATAAAACGGTTCGAACTTATATTATTTGGCAATTGTCCGGTCCTCGACTACCTACGGCCGCGAGTCTATCCGTAATCTGACCCGTGTCCGCCAATCACGGGCACCACACAGCTGATCAATGATCTGCTCCCGGTTGACTAAAGAGACCAACCATCCTGTCGCCGGTCGCCGTAGCACACGCAAGTGATATTCCTGTATGCAACTGTAAATTGTCACAAAAAATAACAATATTTAACCGTGAGTATCATTTGCATCTATCTAGATTTGCTCATTCCTGCACACTTTGCATACATACTACATACGCGACACTCACTGAACACACGCCACATGCTGACACGAGAGGACTCTTCTGGACGGGTGGGAATCCTCTCCAAATACATACATAACCCCCCAAAAATTCATCCCCGAACCGGATGTGGTGTGGAATTTTTTCGATGAAGGAATTAAGTGATTAATTGGACTAGTTATAGAATACAATTATACAAATACTTAGGACTCATCGTAGACAGACACCTCAAATAGAGCATTCATATAGACACAGTAATTGACTCTACGACTAAACTGACTAGCCTTCCACAAATTACACGAAATCACACCGAAGATCATACAAATTATGATGTATGGGGCATACGTTAAGAGTAGAATAGGATATATGATACCCTTCTGGGGAACCTGAAACAAGACAAACCTAAACATACTCCAATGACAGCAAAATAATATATTGAAAATTGTCTACAATTTGAAATACCTGACATCAACTGAAACGGTTTACCGAATAAAACAGCAATTTGCGAAACACTAAAACTCATTCACAAGCTAAAAATGGCGAAATACAAAACGAAGACATTAAATTACACAAAATACACGAAAA